>JAFIRS010004181.1:0-97271 GCA_018342105.1 Gonioctena quinquepunctata | reverse complement strand
TACGCCATTCTCGTCGTTTTCGTCGTTTTCGATACGCCATCTCGTCGTTTTCGTCGTTTTCGTCGTTTTCGATACGTTTTCTCGTCGTTTTCGTCGTTTTCGTCGTTTTCGTTACGTCTTCTCGTCGTTTTCGTCGTTTTCGATACGCCATTCTCGTCGTTTTCGTCGTTTTCGTCGTTTTCGATACGTCATTCTCGTCGTTTTCGTCGTTTTCGTTTCGTCATTCTCGTCGTTTTCGTCGTTTTCGATACGCCATTCTCGTCGTTTTCGTCGTTTTCGATGGACCAAAGCCACGGTCCAACCCTCATATGGCCCTCTGGGTCAGCGTCACGGTTGACCAACTCAACCCAAATACGGCCGTTTGCACCCCACTAGATGGACCAACCCCCTACTTTCGGTCTTTGAAGGAAGTTTCTGGCCATGGGCCACCGGAAAAAGCTTTCCAGCGGTGTCTTGAAGTCTGCCGTCGTCATTCTGACCTATGACGTCTACCAACTCCGCCAGGATTACGTCACGGAACACGTTCCCGGGTGGGCCAACCCCCAAATATTCCCAACGGCCCAAAGACACGGACCAACACACCTATGCCACGCGCCATTGTTTCAGCGACGTACGCACCCACTAGCAGAATCAATCCCCGAATCCACCACCAAACCTCCACCGCCGTCAGCGGCCACCCCGTCATGAACCCACCAACGACCGTTGAAGTATACATTCCGTCACCAATCGACCCGCCAACGATGCCTTGAAGTCTGCCGTCGTCATTTTGAACTTTGACGTCTACCGATGCCGCCAGGATTACGTCATGGAACACGTTTCCCAGGTGGGCCAACCCCCAATTTACCCCCAATCCACAGCCACTGGCCAACACTCATCCGCTCACCTATGCCAGGTGCGAGACCATGTGGCGGGAGTAACCGATGACCGGAGAGGTGCGCCAGAACCCTTGCGGTCTGAAGTGCCTCCCTTCCTGCTCCCAACGAATTACCTGAAATGAAAAAAGATTTATTCCTGTCCTTCATTTTGAATGTTACTTATGAATGGATATACGTATCGCCTGAGATAATAATACATATAATGATGAGAGACATATCATGACCGGTTAGAAACCATACAAAGTGAAGAAATGAAAAGAGAGGCGGATTTCCTCCACAGTAATCAATCATCCAAAAATAGACGGATCAAAAGAATGATACGTCATTCGAATTTCAAAGATAAAACATGTTTCATGAAAGTTTTACACCCAATTCTGCTACCTATATGTTGAAAGATATGCATGGTAATCTTGTCAGTGGTATTTTCGACGATGAGAAATACCAGAAAACTGTGAATCCAGACATATATCTGATATTGCCAAGGAAATGGAACAAAGTCCCTGTGGAATAATTGGGGTGCGATAACAAACAAAACTCGTAGATCAAAATAATTGATTTTGAATAGAAATATTTTTCCAAAACTGAGGAACTGTAGAGAGCAGTTTTGAGTTGTTTCAGTTTCAATGGGAGTGCTTTGAGTCAATACAGTGTTTCGGATAATTCAAAGATAGCAGGATACTTATCACCTAGTGGAAACCATGAACAAGAATACGATGCAATTTAGGAAAAGAATGGGATGGCTGCTAAAGCTGAACTTCAGTTCGTGCTGTGAACATCGTTCTCACTTGAGGGAGGTAACTAATCTAGAGAAGGCATAGGTAACACCCACAAGACCATTCAGAACAACCATTGCATCAACACAATATTCTAAGCTTCGCAAAATATTTGTTGATACCTTTGAATGGAATGCTTTCAACACCTCAATCCAAGAAAAAATTAATAATTTTTCCTCGAAAAATAACCTGTTCATCCTGAAGATGCGGAATTTTTCAGACTTATTTTTCGATCTATCATGCATTCGGAAATTAAGATCGCGTAAGTCTACATCCAATATGACCGCTTGAATCCCAACCTAACGGTGAATTTGAAACAGCAATGGTCCATGCCGGCAATCAAACTCCCTGTAGTGACACTTTTCAAATTTTCAGACTGGTTTAAAGATATCGAAAGAGCCACTAACTAGTCTTCTTTATAATCCGATAGTGAAACAGGAACGATTTCAGTCTAGAAAACCGTTTTGACGTCCAATGACAAAAAATTATTGTTAAAATTCCAGAAGTGTGTGGTATGTTCGGAGAAACAACACCAATAGGCCTTTTCATTCCTTTTTTTCTGTTGGGGTGGAAACCCTATGGCACCTGAGCCTCAGTTTCGATCAGCTACAGGTAGTGTCGGGCGCTACTCCGACTAAAACCACCCCGTAACACTCTGGCATCGTCGTTAGACTTTCTTCGCAAGTGTTGGATGGTCTTCTTTCTCCAGTTCCCCCTATTCACTTTCTACGCTCTGGGCGGCTCTCTCTTTCTCTCCCCTTCTCCATTATCCCCTTGATGGTGGCATGTACTCTTTCCCAGTTATCCTTTGACTCCATCATTATCCCCGTCATGTTGTCTGGGTTTATTGTCTCTCCCAGTAACTGTGTCAGCTCTGTTCGTGTGTCCTCCCATATGAAGCAGTGGAAGAGAGTCTGTTCGGGAGTGTCTTCCTCTCTGCAGTATCGGCAATTTGTGTTGATCGTATTCTTGATCTTGAGTGTATATGAGCCAAAGAAGCCGTGTCCTGTCGAAGCCTGTGTCAGAAAATATTCCAGCCTACTGTGTTCGCACGCAACCCATATGCGCAGGTCTGGGATCAGCCTCTTTGTCCACTGCCCCATCAGTACGTTTGTTCGTTTCCCCTCCATGAGTTTTGCCACCTCTCTAGGGTGTCTTGTCTAGTCCTCTCGTTGTTACTCTCAAGGTGCCCGTTACCATTCCTGTACAGGGTATTTATCTCCTCCACTAGTCTGACTATAGGTGGATTCCCTGTAACCACCAGTATTGCATTCGTCGAAACCGTCCGATAGTTACTCGCCACTCTGAGAAGCATCCTCCGCTGTACCGTCTCCTGCCTCTTAGGTAGGTTTCCACTCTCATTGCCGCATGCCATACTGGTGCTCCGTACAGCAATATAGATTGGACCACTCCGTTCATCATTGCCCTCTTGGCGCTTCTCGGCCCCCCTATGTTCGGCATCGCTCTAGACAGCGCAGTCACCCTTTCCTCCGCCATTTTCGACACCTTTTTGATGTTGTCCCCGAAGCTCCGCCGGTCGTCCAGGGTTACTTCAAGATAACGCACGGTTTTAGTTGGCTTCAGTGTCTCGCCTCCTATGTTGAGGGCCAACTTCCTTTTCCGCGGGCCCCTAAGGATAACGAGCTCGGTTTTATTCGTCGCTAGCTCCAGGTTGTGCTCTCTTAGCCAGTTGTGAACCTGCCGAATTTACTCTTCTACCCTATTTATAATCTCCTCCTTTACCTGTGCAGTGACCACTATGGCCAGATAGTCCGTGTAAGTTATCGACTTTGCGCCTGCCGTAAGGCCACTGTCCAATACTCCGTTATATGGGACATTCCACAGATCTGGGCCCAGTATTGAGCCCTGTGGGACCCCTGCCGTCACATCCATTTCCTTGACGCTGACGCTGATTTGCTATCCGTCGAAGTACTTGCTGACGATTGCCACCAAGTATCTGGGAATTTCTCTTCGGATCAGTTCCCTGATGATCAAGTTCCACGTCGCGGTGTTAAACGCGTTCCGTACGCCCAGAGTTATAAGCAAGCACCATTTATTTCTACGCGTGTTTTCGATCTTCATGTCCGCCTCCACTGCATCTACAGTAGAGTGTCCCTTCCCAAATCCGTGCTGGTCAGGGGCCAGCCCACCGCTGGCTTCAATGGCCTGCCTCAGTCTCTCTCGTAGCATACATTCGTATAACTTGCTGATGGCACCCAGTAGACAGAGTGGTCTGTAGGTTGTGGTGTGGTCCATTTCCTCACCTGTTCCTTTTGGTATCAGCACTAAGAGTGCCAGTTTCCACTTAGTTGCGAAGTCTTCTGCCCTGAGCAGTCCGTTGAGCACTTCAAGTATCCACTCCGGTGCTGTTTTCACTGCAACCTTTATGGCCTCTGAGGATATCCCGTCTGGCCCGGGCCTTTTCTGAATCTTTCTGCCGCTTAGTGCAATTCTTCCTCAGCGAATAGTCTCACTTCCTCCTCCATCCTTACTGGGATGTCTGATCCCCCCCACTACTGTCCGTGGGAACAGTTTTTTAGCTATATCCTGTAAGTATATGTTACTGCAGTACACGTTATAAACGTAAGTCTAACTATATTTGATAAAGGATGAATTTTTTGTAATTTATGTGGGTCAGAGGTTCTGAACATTTTTTAATTTTGATTGTGTCTGTTTGCTAGAGTGTTTCAAAGAGTAAGTGTACTTTTTACACGGTTTATATTATTAGCTTCACCTGTATCTATCTGTCTATGTATCTATCTAACGGAATCTTAGCAAATAATTTTCACCTACTTCCAGACGTCCGAATGACTTGAAATTTGGCAGGTGTACATAATTCCGGTGACAATGTATTATGGAATTTTTGTTCAAAAAAAAGGCGGTTCCAATATGGCGGACGAGTTTTGTGATTGTGGTCCGATTCGATTCAAAATTGGTATCTGGGGGTTTTAGGGGTCGGAGATTATGATTCTTTTGGAAAATCGAAGAATTCAAGATGGATTCTATTCAAAATTGGTATGTAGGGGTTTTTGGGGTCGAAGATTTTTTTTTGTTTCACCTGTCCCGGTATCTGTTTGTAATCAAATCTTGCAAAAATCAAAAATTTCATTCTGCCAGAACTGCGGCAAACTATTTGCAATTCAATAATCCCACACATAATAAAGCGAACGGCGGCTGTTAGCCAGAGAGCACTATGGGTTCGTTCGTTTGAATTTTGAAATCAAATCAACACAATCGACATGAAAAAGATGTTTTACTTGCTGGGCGCCACTCAACTCTGTAATAACGGAATGTAGCTATTCGAAAAGTTGAGAAACCGAATAGGTTATAATACCAAGAGTGTTAATCAAACTGGTCATTTGAGCCAAAGTATGAATAAAAAACTATGTAAATAAAAAATATATTCAAATGCCACTTACAACAAAATGTGATTATACCGCCGTTGGTATATGTCAAAATTTTGTGAAAAGTTTCATAACAACTCGAAGAGAAATAAAAAACAAAAAAGTGTCACAGAGTTTCCCAATTCCATAGAAAAGAATTATGCTTTTTCATAGAACTACGATGAAGCTAGAAAGAAATTGATGGAAATGATAGTATTAGTTTTTTGAGTGGACTCTCATGTTGAATAATCAAAATAATAAAAAGTTCTGGCCTTGTGTATGCACTTTTCTCCGATGTGGCACGTTAGGTATTTCCGCTGTTTTTTCTAACAGTGGTTGGCGGTGTACTTGAATGTTGGCGGAGGGGGTGTTGAACGCTGGACGTACCCCGAGGGATGAATGCGTCAGTTTAAAAACGTGAAAGAACCAAAGGACGATGGCTGCGATCCCATTGGACAAATAACTCCTAAAAGATATGGAGGTACATCAGAACTCCTAACAGAAAAATGTGAAAATCCGTAGTCTACTCCTACAACCCTAAAACCGAAAACAAAAATGACTTCCAAACTAATAATGGATGTACAAAACAACATCAAACGCATATTTTTTCTTAGATGATATTTCTGTGAACTCACCTCGACTGAAGGCTTCGGAAAAAATGAGAAGCTGGTGCCTCGTGATACAACAAATGGAGATACTGGAAGTTCCAGGGCTAATTCAAAATAAATAGCCAGAAAAATATTCCACTTCAGACGGGTTCTGGCATCTACTGAGTTCGGAAGGGTATTCTACAATTCAGATCCGAAAACTTGATAGTCCTTTTTTCCGAGTAGCACCGCCACTACATCCCCTTTTTAGAGATCCTCGGGCACCGACCACACTATGCTCCTCCTTCACGGATGCACCTTCATTTTTCTCTTCACATGCACTGCCAGCCAATTCAATAGCAGGAAAACCGATTCAGTGCAGGAATCGCCAGACTGAAACTTGGCAACTATGACACGCCGTATCTGGACTTCGAAAACAGGAACATCGTAAAGGAAATTGGAGTTTGACATATGATTCAAGTTAGGTCGAAAACACGCAGTAGAAACTAAATATCAACTACTCGAAGAATATCAAAAGACATATACTTAAACTATTTAGACAGCACAGGCTCGCTGAATTTCGCTAACAACTAAACAAATAATTATCACTTTTCAAATTTATTCGGAGCGTAGGCAACCAATGCTGCATTGAGGTGTTCTTCAGATTACGAAATAATTGTTCAATCTTGATTTCCCCAAAACTACAGGGTAACGAAAAATTAAACGCTACAAAACAATATGGAAAATATTGGACAGAATTGTTCGAATCTTCAAAATATTCCTGTTAAATCCTTCGAGAATATAAGACCGATACTATTGACAGGAACCAACAATTATGACTTGCCTATGCTAAGAAATTATATAGAACCATCCAGATATGGACCCAGGGCCACTTCGACCAAATTGGGTTGGGTAATAAATGGACAAATGATCAAAGGAAGAATCCAACCAGCATATAGTTTTCATATATGTGAAAATGATAACACGGACGATCTTTTACACGACATCGTGAAAGAGTCATTCAAACTAGATGAGTGTGGGCTAGCTTTGCAGGACATCGACATTTCTATTTGTGATAAAATGTTTTGATCGGATGGAGCAAACTACTCGATGGATTGGTGATCGCTAGAAACAGGGCTTCTATGGAAAAAAGAAAAACTTCCATTTCCAGAGAGCAGAACAATGGCTTCGAACCGATTACGAAGCCAAGAAAGAAAAATGGATCGTGATAAGAAGTTTGGTCGAGCGTATAGTGAAAAAATTAAAGATTATTTAACAGAAGGCTATCTTAGAAAGTTGTCCGAGAAAGAAAGTAGGGGGATTCGGGGCAAAATGAACCAGTTAAGGTTTGTTACATTATAGCGCTCAAACAAAATATAGTTTGAGGATACTATTTTTTCTGTAGGGTATCTGAACCACTTATATATATATATATATATATATATATATATATATATATATATATATATATATTCATAGTATAGAACTGAAAATCTTTTGTATGTAATATGCCAAAAACATATTTTCAAAAGGCTGCAAAAAGTTCGCGTGGGGCAAAGCGAACTTTTTTGAGGGGCAAAGTGAAACACACCAAATTATTCGAATATTTAATCAGAAATAAAAAACTGAACGACTTTTTTCATTATAAACGAAAGCATATTTGAAAATAATACACCCAAACATGTATCAGTCTTTGGAAATATAAATTCAAAATAAAACAATACAAATAAAGTGCGAACTCAGTTTGGAAAAATACAACTCCATCATTATTTTGTCAGAAAAATGAATAAGCTACCACACAAAACCAATCATTGGTAATGAAAGAAATCCTCAAAGAATAAAATATTGCCACTCATCCAAACTAAACTTTTCCGTACCTCAGTTTGCGTGAGCGAAGTTTTCCTATAATTTCAGTTCCAGTTATTACTGAAATATCATTGACTTCTGGAAATACAAAAATGTTCCAGTTTTATCTATATTGCCTGATAAATTTGACTTCATACCCATTTTTCAATATGTCTATAATTTGCCCAACAAATTCTTTGGTTGCTTTCTCGTTAGTTAGCTGCATTAGAACATAATCATCAAGACAAATATTTTTTGTTGGTTCAGCGGAGAGTTTTTGAATGATCTCATTTTCGAAGTCATCAGAAAAGGTTTCTGTATCAGAGGAATTTTCACACAACTGAGCTATATCAATATTGTTTTCTTCAGAGTCAGAAAAATCTGCAACAACAACTTTTTTTTACACCAGCTCTTTTTTCGTTTTTCACTACTTTCATTTTCTGTTGTTCTTTTTCTGCCTTCAGTTCGGCAAGAAATGGGGAAGATGTTATCACTGCAGTTGATCTATTTTTTCTTCCTCTCCTTGCCACAATTTTAGGACCTACCTCAGGGATAGGCAGAATATCTCTTGGAGAAATAGCTTTCGTCAAAATATTTGAGGTTCTATTGGAATTTTCTTCTTCTTTGGCAACCGAAACATTTTACTGATCTGAAGAACTGGGACCTTGCTCATTATCTGCAGTTTTAGAAGTGATATTTTCTACACCACGATTAACATCATTTTGAGGCGGAATTGGGCGGTCGGTAACCTCTGCAGCAGCAAATGCCATTCCTGGAAAAATGTTGTTATCATAAGGATAAATTCCTGTTTTCTTGAAGCCTGATAATGCATTTTCGAGTGTTACAGCTCTAATGTATGCTTGTCCAAATATTTCGCTAATATCGTGTATTGTCACGACTTTTCCGGGATTGTTTCTCAGCCAGTTTTGTACGCCCTGGCTATAATATGAACTCAACGGGAACATGAATGCAACGTCAAGAGGCTGCAGGCGATGGAAAGTATATGGGGGAATTGCTGAAATGTGCACGTTGCTGTTTCTTGCCATCAAAAGTAAATCTATATTTTCAACATGCGTTGAATGACCGTCGCAAATTAGTAACACTGGGTCATCCTTTGTTGGCTTTGCATGTTTTATAAAATGTGTGAACCATGTTGGTGCAAAGATGTCGCTTTGCATCCAACCTGGAGGGTGTGGAACCGCTACACTTGCAGGTGGTCCGCCTCTTGAGGAGTTTGGATTATTTTTCACACGGGGAAATATAAGAAGAGGGGAAGTGTATTGACCAGCTGCGCTGAAACAAATTTCAGCAATAACCAGGGTACCTTGCTCTGCAGATGAGAGGCTACCGACCTGTTTTCCCCTCAAGAGATAACACTTTGGATTGTTTGGTAGGCACTGTACTGATTTCGGTCTCGTCGCGATTGAAAATTCTGCTAGGAGAGAATTTGTAAGTATCAAAGAGGCTTTTCAAAAGGTCGAAGATTTTTTTGACGTTTGCTTTATTGAATGCAGATGCTCGGGCTGCAGATGTTGGCTCTGGGACCTGAAGAGATGAGTCTCTATGTCTTTGAAAAAAATTAGATACCCAGTCTTTTCCTGCCAATTGTTTTTCGTGAGGGAAGGTATGAGGAATATTATTTCTTTCAGCATATTGATAGGCAAGATGTCTGAAATTACGAATAGTTAAACCGAACAAATGTCATTCCATGTTCAGCACATGCTCTTCCAATTATTGTTCTTGCTCAGGCGTATATATTGGTTTGAATCTACCTAGACCCTTCTGTGCTGCCAAGTTAGAATCTTTTTCTGATTCAATTCTTCGAAACAATATTGCTGCTGGTACATTAAACTGAGTAGCAGCTGCTCTATATTTCAGTACTCCTTGTCGCACAGCATCAATGGCATTTTTCATTTGCTCCTCTGACCAAGATTGGTGTTTGCTTTTACGAATATATTTTCGAACCATTTTACCTTGAAAAAAAATCACAAAATTGAACGTGCATTCGCACCAGCAAACAACACATTCAACCTAGGTTGGTTGGTTGAAAGCTGACGAGCCAGAGACAGGGTTGACACTTAGCTTCCCTTGACACTGCGACCAGCTGGGGTCTATTGTATCACTCTGTCGTCAGTGGTTCCTCATTCAAATAGGTTTGTGCCTTCAATCAGGTTCAGTAGCCTGTTGATGAGATTCTTCGGATTCATGCCTGTTTCCGGGCTGATCTCTCCAAAGGTTTTGTGTCGCCTACTACTTAGGGCGTCACAGTCGAAGATAATATGAGAGGCTATTTCCTCCTCTTCATCGCATACACTCCACAGTTTCCCTGCGTACTCCCATGGTGTTAAGGTGTTTTCTTAGGCCGCAGTGTCCAGTCAACAGACCTACGTGCCTTCGTTCTGTTCAGGTTCAGAAGGTCAGCCGTCAGGGTCCGGTTTGGATGCCCTACCATGACTTCGCTCTATATTTGCCCGACAGTTTGATCCCAATATTGTTGGTGTCTTTTTTTTATCCACTCGTTGATCAGGGTTCTGCCTCGGTTTTTTCTAATCCCGTGCACAGGTTCTGGCCCTGTGAATAGCGTTTCAGATGCTTGTCTAGCTAGCTGGTCCGCTTTTTCGTTGCCTCTATGACCTGGCACCCACATCAAGGTGACCTTGTTGTGTTTTTCCAGCTCGAAGAGGTTCTGAAGGCAGTCCCAGACCAGTTTAGACTTTATCTGTATAGAGTTGAGTGCTTTGATAGCACTTTGACAGTCAGATAGAATGCAGATGTGTTTTTTCCTATAACCACTCTCTAGATTCTTCTGAATGCATACCATAATAGCATGTGTTTCAGCTTGGAATATCGTGGAGCATTTGCCAAGTGGTATTTTATAATCCCTTCTTGGCCTTACCCCATGTATTCCTGCTCCCGTTCCTTCAACTGTCTTTGAACCGTCTGTATACCAGACTATGTCCGCAGTTGATTGTGATTCTATACTCGGGGCCCATCCAGATCCGTCAATTCGTGTTTCGAATGGTTTTTCGAATGGATATAGGGGTTGCATGTAGTCTGAAATCATTTCGAGTTCTTCGATGTTGATTACATGAGTGATTCTGGTAAGTCCAGTTGTTCGGATTCTCCAGTTTTTTGTTTGTTTCAGTCTGTATGCACTCATCCTGGCCTCTTCAATGACATGTAGGTCAAGGGGTTCGAGGTTGAGGATGATTTCCATTGCAGCTGTTGAAGTGCTATTCATTGCACCCGTGATACAGAGACAGGCAAGCCTCTGGATTTTCCCAAGGTTGGTTTTCACCTGTCTTTGATTTGTTTTTGGCCACCATAAGAGTGAGCCATAAGTTACTCTTGGTCTTATTACCGCTGTGTGAAGCCAGTGCATGACTTTTGGTTTGAGCCTCCAGGTTTTTCCAAAAGCTCTCCTGTACATCATAAAGGTTATCTTGCTTTTATTGGTTACATGTTGAAAATGCGGGTTCCAGGTTAGTTTCTTGTCGAGAATCAGCCCGATATATTTCACCTGCTCTACTACTTGTGATGTTTCACCGAATAGTCTGGGAGGTATGAGATCTCCCATGTTTCTTCTCCCGGTAGAGGGGATTAGTGTTGTTTTGTTCGGATTTGCCCTTAGGCTCTCTCTGTTGCACCATTCCTCTACTGTCCTCAGTGCATTTTGCATTAGCTCTGAGGTTGTTCGAGTATTCTTCCCTTTGATGAGGATGACCAAGTCATCTGCATACTCTTGGTTATGCAGAGAAATCAGCAGTTCATCTACAACCATGTCCCACAGAAGGGGGGAGAGTATGCCCCCCTGTGGGGTACCTCTGGAAATTTGAACCTGCTGTTTCCTCGGACTTGGACCAGTCTATTGTGAAGCATTGAGTGTATCCACCTGCTGGTGGTTTCGTCAATGCCTCTTCGAGTGGCCGCAGAGACCATACTTCCAAAGGAGATGTCTAGGAAAGTGCATAGTGCAATTTCTTCGTTTGCTAGAGACAAGCTGATGAAGTGCTGTCTCGCATGATTTTCCTGTTAGATAGGCATGTTGGTTTTGATGTAAAGGCCGTTCTACAAGAGCGGCTTCCCTTATGTCTATACCTATCAGTTTTTCTAAGCCTTCCAGGAGAAATGACGATAGGCTCATTGGTCTGTATGCCTTTTCCTGGTCGAATGAGTCCCGTCCAGGTTTTGGAATAAAGACCACGTTTACAGTTTTCCAGGTTTGGGGTAGCCATCCCAATGCTAGGCTCAGCCTGTAGAGTCTGCACAGTTCTGGTGCTAGATATTCAACCCCGCTCTGAAGTAGTATGGGAAATACTCCATCTGGGCCCGGAGACTTGTAAGGCTTGAAGGAGTTTATTACCCACACTACTTTTGAATGAGTTACCGTTCGCTTAGCCACTTTCCAGTCTGCCCTTTTTGCCCTCAAATGGAAGTTTGCAGGGATTTCATATCTGGGGTTTTGGTTTGTGGTGACAGTGGATCCTGGAAAGTGTGTATGGAGCAAGAATTCAATAGTTTCTGTCCCAGGTTTGTTCTATGTCCTCACAGAACTCCCTCCATGACTTTCTTCGTTCCCATCTGATTTTTTTGTTGTATTCTGTGAGAGTTTTGGAATAATCCTCCCAGTCACCAGTTTTTTTCGCTCGATTAAATAGTTTTCGCGTTTTGTTTCTAAGATATGTGAGTTCGGTGTTCCACCAGCTCACTTTACCTTTAGTGGTGCTGCGCTTTAAAGGGCAGTTGTTATGATATGAAGTTATTATGGCCTCTTGTAACATTAGGGAGGTTTGCTCTATTTCATGAATCGTATTTGAGTTAGGTTTGAAATTTTTGAAATTTGCCTTGAGCTCCTCCCGGTACCCGGGCCAGTTGGTTTTTCTGGGATCCCGACACATTACTGCAGGTTCATTGGCATAGCCAATCTCCACTTGTATGTGTCGGTGATCTGAGTTTGAAGATTCCTCAGATACTGCCCATTTGCTGACGTGTCAAACCACCAAAGAAGAGCCCAAAGTAATGTCAATGATTTTCCGTCTGTTACGGGTTACGAAGGTTGGCTCATTGCCTCTATTAAGTACTTCCAGGTTACTGGAGACAATAAATTCAAGCAATGACTCACCTCTTGTGTTCGTGTCGGTGCTCCCCCACACTGTATTATGGGCGTTTGCATCGGCTCCGATGATAAGCTGGAGTTTGTGGTCCTCACAGTGTTTAACAAAGCCCTCACTTGTTCTGATGGTGGAGGGCTTGTAGAGTCATGAGGCATGTAGACGAAGGCTAGTACTATATTCCTCTCTACTCCGTCCTTGATGTAGGTCGTTTTGATTGCTGTTATGTCCCTGTAACAGAATTCTATTAGATTCAAGATGTTCAAATCATTCCAGGATTGCAGGATTTGGCGTTTCCACAGTTTAGATTATAAATAAGCTTACCCTTGGATGTTCCAAAGCCTGATACTCGCCCGTTGACCAGCCATGGTTCTTGTATTGGGGCCACGTCGGTGTTGCCCTGTGCAAATATTCTGCACAGGGTTGCAGTAGCAGCCTCACTATGCTGCAGGTTGGCTTGAACTGCCCGCAGCATCAGGAATGTTCCTGTACCGGCTAACTTGCTTGGAGTTAACCTGCGTTAGCCCCAGGAATGCTTTCATTCCCCTGGCTTGCAGGTTCTTCAAGGAGGTCTCGTCGATTTGGAAGGCAAGAGTTGGACCCAAGGCCTCCTCTTGTCTTTCGATGACAAGCCATTCTTCAGTATCTATCCCCATGTTCTGGGTTTTGATGAGCCGAAGAATCTTTTTGGTTTCCATTTTACCAAATAGCTTTGGAATCCATACCACTAGCTTGGAGGTATTCAGGATGTCCTTGGCTAGCCCTACCTTCAGGACAGCCCCCTCCCAAGGTATCAGCTCGGGGATAGTCTCGAGTAGCCAGGATTTTGTGTTTTCATCCGAACATGTCAGGACCAGCACGCCCTTGTGGACGTAGCTGTTCCTGAAGTTCGGACCCTTACCCGGCTCACACTTGAGGATTTCTCCGGTAATTGCTTCCTGCAGGAGAATCCCTTGGTCGTCTGATAACTGGTGATCTGGATAACTCTCCAGAGCAACAGTCATCTTCAGACCTCTTGTAACCTCCCTATAGCTGCCCTGCTTGGTTGGGTTAACTTGGGCAGAGACAGCCACTGGTTGGTCAGATCTAGGTTTCTTCACCCTTGCAGAGCTCTCCGTGGAAGAGGGTTGACTTCTCTATGAGCGGTCCCTCTTCTTGTTCGGAGTTTCTGGCTGCCTGCTGCTTCCAGCGATGCTGGGAGTTCGTTCAGGGAAGCCAGTTTTTGCTTCTGGGTGTGGATCGCGTTGGCGTTTCCTGGGTTTGATTTCTTCCCCAGCTGCCTTGGCCTCCGCGACCCGCACCTGTCTTCTAGCAGCTCCTGAGACCTTTTTCCGCGCCAGATGTAAACGATTTACCCCTGGCGCGACGTGCCTTAGGGCAGGTGTTACTGGAGGCGGAACTGCCACTGCCTCCAGAGAGTTTTCTGCTCTCTGTTTCCGGGAGTTTCTCAGTAGGTGTTTGACCATCTGTTGATCCCTCCTCGGTTGGGTTTGCGGTTTCTGGTGCCAAGTGCGATTCAACTGGAATCTCCTCGACTTTCATCTCCGCTAGTGATGTTGGGTCTTCTTCAACTGAAAGCTCCCCAGGGTTGTTTTTCGTATTGGTTTCCATATTGTTCCCACGAGTGTAGGGGAAAGGGTCGTCCACACCTGCGGTGCCCCCTGCGCAGGTGTAAGGCAGATTGCTCTGGGAGGTCGCCATGTGTCTCAGAGGCTCCGTTTGTGATACCTGACTGGCTCAGGTATCATCCATCCCTCGGCACGGGTCGCTTGACGCCTTGGATTAAGCCGTGATGTGGTGACATTTGGTTCGAGATTGACTTAGAGATCCGCAGGCTTTGACCAGCTCTGGTCATTCCCACTGGATTTTCCTTGTCAACCCCGTTATCCAGCGATACCACTTGGAGGTAGCCACCTAGATTTCCGCAACCCATCTTCATCTCTCGTAGGAGGTGAACATGTGTTGACGCAAACTACTCGCCCTAACCTAACCTAACCTAACTTTGATTCAAATTATCTAATCGGAAAAAATATATATCTTCATTAAAAAGCATGCGACAAACTTATTGGAAAACTTTGGGGCAAAGTGATTCTTGTTTCATTTTGCCCCTTGCAGAATAGTTCACTTTACCCCGAACTGTAATTTGTTCGGCAGTTGAGGTTAATACAGAAATGCCATCACATTTCATTTTGAGTTTCTAGGCAAAACACCTTCAATTGACTGCTTAACACTTGGTATCATTAACGTCCGATTTCAATAACAACTAGCCAAGTTATACATTACACTATAAACTCACCAGATTAGAATTTCACTACAAAAAAACTAAAACTTGATGTGGAATCGTACCTGTTTGTTATAATGTATTATAGTTCCAAGCACACTGTTGCCAATTCGAATATGCAAATATCAGTCGTTAAACTGTTTACCAGGCGCGAATGATTTGAAATTTAAAAAGAAAGTTCACTTTGCCTCAACGGTTCACTTTGCCCCGAATTCCCCTACCATTGATATCAAAATTTGGTATATTTCACACTTTGCCGTGAAAAACACTAATAAACCAGGCAAGTTACGATTAGTTCTAGATGCTGCAGCAAAGTCACATGGACTCAGTTGACGATATGTTGTATTCAGGACCGGATCTTCTCTCTTCATTATGGGGTATTCTATGGACCTTTCGACAGAAAAAATGGCATCTTGTGGTGATATCTGTGAGATGTTCCACCAAGTTGTCATCAAGGAAGAAGATCCATCAGCTCAACGTATTTCATGGCGTGGGTTCAACCGAAATTGTGATCCAGATACATTTGAAATGAAATGTGATAATTTTTGGTGCAACATGTTCCCCGGGCTTGGCCCAATAGATACCTGCAGTGCCATCGTCAATAGACGTTATGTAGATGACTACCTTGATTGCTGTGATGATGAAGAAGAAGCTGTGCAATTTATCAAAGAAGTGATACATGTACACAAAAAAGAGGATTTGGAATATGTAATTGGCTTTTAAATTCGAAGAAAATAATACAAGAACTACCCGAAAACTTGAGACTCCTTAAAATGAAAGACTTCAAAAGCGACGCACAATTACCAGTTGAACATGGGATGCAGAAAATGATGAATTCACATTCAAGTTGAATCTCAACAAAATATTGAATGAAATTTTGGACTATGTGGAAATTCCCACAAAAAGACAGGTGCTACGACTGGTAATGACCATAATCGATCCGTTTGGGTTCATCAATCATCCAATAATCGAAGAATGAATGAATTACAAGATTTATGGAGACACAAAATATTCCCGAAATGATTTTCTTTTAAATGGTGAAACGTAGCCCAGAGATAAAAATACCAAAATGTTATTCTCCAAATATACCGAATGCTTATGCAAGCGTCGTATACTTGAGAATTGAACTTGAAAACAAAATTCACATCTCTTTCGTAACATCTTGATGTATGCTTGCACCACTGACACCAATATTGACTATTCCGAGGCTGGAATTGGAAGCTGCTCTAATGGGATGTAAATTAGCAAACTCTAAAGGAAGATGCTTGGAAATTGAAACCAATAGTGATTTCATGGATGGAGTCCGATACAAATCAGTTCAAACATTTCGTCTCCAACAGAATACATAACATTTTGGAGAATTCAAGTAGTAATGACTGGAGATGGCTCCCTTCCCAACTGAATTTGGCGGACAGAGCCACAAGAGAGAATATATCCAAATAGAAAACCGACTGTTTCAAAGTCCAGATTTTTTTTAAACGACCACCAGAAACTTGGACACAAGATGATGTAGTCTATGATAAGGATAACAAGGAGATGAAAGAAGAATTCATTGGTCTTATATCAACTGATAACAACCATTACCTGATGTCACAAGATTTTCTTCATAGAGTAAACTCGTGAGGAGTACGTTGAGAATTATGAAGTTCATCAGTCGATGTCGAAAGAGAAATGTTTCTAATTGAGTTTCTGCGAATGAAATGAAGGAATGTGAAAAAATGTGGTGCAAAGTCGTTCAAATTCATTATTTTCTAGTTCAACAATATCACCTGGAATTCAATCACCAATGAATTCTAAATGAGTTGCGGAAACTTTCTGGGCTGAGAAACCTGCTGAGAAAGTGTGGCATGATTGTCAGTGTTGTAGAAATGGAAAATCTTCTCCAGAAATGATGGGAAATTTGCCTTCTGCTAGAACTACGCCTTATTTCAGAACATTCAGCTTCTGTAGCATGGACTATTTCGGACCGTACCATGTCAAAATAGGTAGGAGAAGAGAGAAGAGTAACGGATTCAATTCAGAAATTGACAATTCATCAACCACAGATTCTGCCACTATGGCAATCCAGAGGATGTGTGCCACGACAGGATATCCAACTGAAATTTCCAGCGACAACGGATTAACTTTAGTAGGAATGGATCGATAGTTAAGAGATGGTTTACTGGAGTTCAACCAAGATAAATTTTTACGAAAATTGTATCTGAAGGGATTTTTTCTTGGAAATGGAATCCACCAGGTCATCACATATGGGCGGTATCTGGAAAAGAATGATCAGATCTGTCGAGATGACCTTGAGAACAGTCTTGAAAGAACAGACACCAGGGAAAGAAGTATTACACACACTATTCCTAGGAGTATAATTCATGGAGAATTGTAGAACTTCAACAAATGTTTCTCTGAATTGCGAAGACAAGGAGGCTTCTACTCCCAACTATTTCTTATTAGGTCCACCATCTAACACAAAGTAGAAGTTTCTGCAGAGTTTCAGGTCTGAAATCATCCAAAAAGCGAAGGGGAATTTTTCAAGAATTCAGTAACAAATGTTGGAAAAGTTGGATAAAAAAATACTTGCCAAATTTACACAAAAGATCAAAATGGTCTAGTGAGAATGAACCATTGAAGGTCAATGATGTGGTAATCATCGTAGATAAACAAGTACTGAGAATTGTTCGGCTGAAAGGAGTAATCACAGCAATTTTTCCAGGAAAAGATGGCCAAATTCGAGTTGCTGATGTCAAAACTAAAAATGGAGTATTCGGAAGGCCAGTCTCAAAGTTATATTTGATGAACATACAAAAATCCAAAGAGGATGATGAATGATAGTCCTCATCGCGAAGGAGAATGTTGGTGTTTGTTGTTTTCTTCAATACTTTGTGGTTTTTATATTGGCACTGTATGAAAAGAGTTCGTATATGAAATTCAATGTCAATTGAAAGAATATTTTAGTCATTAATTTTCCAACCTCTAGTACCGAACCAGCCTAAAAAGTCCCGCTGCAGTCAGCAACACAGGTGCAGTATAATACTGATCTGGATCCAACTTTATATGTATCTGAACATATCTTCCTGAAATTTCTGAATACATCAGATTGCAGGAATACACCAGAATTCAAAAATAAATCCAAATATTCTCCCAGACTTCAACACTCGAATAGACGTTTCACTCTCAATTCATTTTTATCGGATAATATATTCCTTCTTCAAGTTGTCACGAAATGTATTTTCCGTTGGTGGTTTCTAGAAATACAACTTGTTGATGTGAGTAGATATGCCACACCGGTTGTATTTCAAAATCATCCATTTTTCCATATAAATTCCCATAAGGAATTATAAGATCCAACCTGGTGATTTTCATCCAAAATCTTCAGCGTATTCACGTCAAGCGTCTACCAGTATTCGGATTGATCGCACCTCGTGGAGGAAAGAAGATAACGTAGACGAGTCCAAAACGCCGACCTTTGGTTTATACGTCACTATTTCAGCTTTATGTATATGAAACGGGCATTATTCGATTACTTGCTCGCCATTTATCCATCACACACATCGAAATCAAAGTTATCGATGGAAAGTATCAGCTGATGGTTAGTTATAATAATAATAATAATATTTATATCTGATTGGTGTGTGGATTTGGTATATTGTTTTCTCCAAATTTGGGTTATATTACGTTATATAAAATATACGGTAGAATTCAGCAAAATCTTGATAGTAATATGATGATTTCTGATTGTTATATGGATTTGGTTTGCAGTATCGTGATTGGGCATTCCCCGATTATATGAATCAAACTGGTGTCTAATAATGGTGGTACTATTGATTGCCGATTGACGGATGGATTCAGTTTATTGTATGCCAGATTCAGCTGAAACTTAGTAGTGAATGGAGGGCTCAAAATATATGGTGCCGCAATTGAGCGTCCAAAAAATAGGGCGAAATCTTGGAGTAATCTGCATTAGGCTTGTGCATGGGGCACCATAGAACTGGACCAACTACTTTCCCCTCAATCGACGGTACAAATGACCACTGAGTCGAATACCGAAAGGGAATAATGACGAATCTTGGAATTCTCATCAGTGATGAGCAACAAATTTTTATGCCTTCTGAGTTTTCTCTAAAAGTAATGCAATTGAACCACGACCTCATATTCAATTTATTTGTTTTCTATCTTATACTTCAAACCTTATACATTAACGGAAATATAAATCGAACACCCAAACTTTGTGATATCACTGAAAAGTTAATACCTGTCACGGTTTTATAGTGTAGATATGATGATAAATTTCACACATAACGATCAGCTGGAAATAATGCGTATGTCACAATGCTCGACTTGATTTTTCATATTCATTAGATCTTTTCTGGCAGTTTCATATACAATAATCTACCCGAGGGAGATAGATATCTCATCTCATCTCTGGGAACTTTTTTTTAAAACTCAATCCTAGAACAAATCAATGACATGTTGGACTTTCCACCATCATTTTAAACATCTGTTGTAACGAATTTGAATCGCGCTCCCCAAATGATGTATTCCGGTCAATGATGATATCACGAAAAACGTCTATTAATACATTCAATTCGTTGCATCGATCGACAGAGAGTTGGATAACTTGATGTCTGTCAATTTCTGAGTTTGGATATTATAAAACGAATATAATATAAATGCCAATCACTCCATGGAGTTGTGTAACTGAATATTTTTTTTAAATAGCACAACTACTCTTTGCTTGATATCATCGAATGAGGGGGCATACCCAGTATACACATTATCGATACCCCCTCTGTAGCTGGTAATGTATTATACAAATATAGACATTAATTAATGATGTGTGCTAGTGTTCTATTGTGAGAGTCGATTTGGCAATAAGTGATTTCCACATTACAACATTCACATGAAGTTGCACAGTGGCAGATGAACATAATCGTCATGGTCCAATATGACTCGCTCCGAAGAAGGACGTCTTGGCAATTTTCGCATTGATGACGATGCAAATTATAACTACGAGTAGAAGATTTACCACAATTATAGGAATACATTTTCCAAACATGTTGTTGATAGTTCATTCTACGGGAAGCTGATAGAAGGCATACATTCACACCTCTCTCCCGCAGCGAATAGTAGTGGAATATAAGCAAGAATGTCTGTGAAGGTAACACTCCGTTTGTTGATGGGGAGGATTGGAGAGCTCTTTTTCTTCGTGGGATGTGTGAAAGCAGAGGTGCGAGTTGAAACAATGATCGACTATGTATTGAAGCACGATGACATAATTGATTACTCTCCATGGGAAAAAAACTTACAATGAGAAAAAACTCACCAAGTGTACAATGTTCTTTCCCAAAGTCAATTCCAATGACATCTCTGAATCAAAATGAAACAACAACCATCTCAAGGCGTCACAGCTAAAGACCTTGCCCCAAATATTCGAAGCCACATTGTGACGTCGTGGTGGAGGGGGTAGATCCAGAACCTTCTCAAATCTCTCACTACTCGATAAATTGTTGTGGTATCCAACTCGAAATCATCATGTGTTGCATTTTCGGAACATGGAGAAAATAATCAACAATTGAGTCTTATATCGTTGAATTCAAATTCTCATCTCAATCAGGTCAATTCAGAGTGTTTTGCAGAGTAATATAAAGCGGGTTGCAAAGCGATCAATGGAGTCAAAAGCAAGTTGAAAATGCACTGACTTCGATTGATCTGTAGTTCAGCAGGTTGCAGCTCCATCCAGATCCAGGCGGCGAGGAAGTAGCATATATTTCTGAGAGGTTGTGAGAGGTTGTGTGAGCACTGATCACACAGAAGCGTTCTCTTAGGCGTTTTCAAGCGTTATTAATTGCGTTCAGCACGACTTGCTTTCTCGTACTCCCTTCTCGAGAGCTTCCTTTTCTTCCGCAAATTCAACCTGTCTTATAGACACTACTTCATTTACATAGCTAATACATGAAAATGAAATGAAATTGTATTCTTCCAACTTCTAAGTACAGTACCACACAATTGAATATAAAAAAAGAACGACCATTCTCCCGCCCAAAAAAATTATAATAATTTTTCATCGGAACTATTGGGCATCACTCCACAACTGCCCCTCTTCAAAATACCTTGTTTGCTACTTACATCCGCTATGCGAGCTACTTAGTCATCCAAATACATTTATCAATACGCTCCCAACTGACCATTTTGGAGAGAAAGTCTTTTAATTTTTAATCAGTACCACCTCATTTAAAAATTCTAGAGGATCAGTATCTGATCATCTTTTTTTGAAGGGTCTTGAAATACTAATTTTTTCGATATTTCCATATATCCTGATGAAAATGCTATAATAATTGGAACCTTCCCAATTCATTCATCTTCAGATGTGTCAAGTCGGAATCTGGCAATTAACAAGAAGGTTCCCTGGTCAAGAAGTAACCCAGTGCTAGTGTCATGATTTCCGAGCAGACAACTCGATATATACGGGTTGTGACTGATTTAACGCCACCTTCTGCAAAATCTGAGGAATGTACTATACCCGCTGGGTGGAACCTGAATTCAATACTATCACAATCAGTAGCCAGTTCGAAAAGTTTAGGAGTTTGATTATTTGCTCCAATATAATTTGAACCGCAATAATGATTGATTTTTGAGCATCTCGCATGGCGTGCAATGAACCTGCGGATTGCAACTAGGATCGCATCGGCCGTAATGTCGAAAAAACATATATAACCCATATACACTTCGACACTATGTAACCTCCTCATGGTGATACTGAAAGGTCCTATATAATCCATCGATTTGAGAAACCCATGCAGCAGTTGGATTTTCCATAGAAGTTTGGTAAGGCTTAGGATTCGGTCTTGAAAATCATGCTTCTTATAGCTCGTTCTGATGGAGATATCCAAAAATGTTCAGAGAATTTTCCACTGTGACCACCAAACCTCAACTAATCATTTTTGTCGATGAAATAATTGAGTTTCCAGGTTTACTTTTCGTGAAAAAAATAGACCTGAAAAATTGTTCAGTGCAAAAATTATTTGGCTAACGGTAATTACGAATGGATCGTAAATTTTGGGAAGAAAAAACCATCCATTGATAATTGTGTCAACCATATTATCTGCGCTAAATGCAGATGATGTGAGTATTATTTTTTCGGAATAATTCGGAAGTACGAAAAGATACTATGATTCTTTCCAATTTCAGATCATGTCCTAGCCACGGTAGACCATCAAATATATTTCTATTTACAATTTTTTCTGAAGAAAAGAGAACACGAGTTGCTTAATCGAAAATATCGTTATATGTTCGAAGGTGATAATCTCTTTCGAATATGCGTAATTTGATTACTAACAAATGACATCCATCTAGCGGCGAATACTTTATCCAATTCAAAACAATAGTACCGTCAGAATATACATGAGTCTCAGAGAATTCACATTTATTTTTGTAGCTTGTTAAAACACTAGAAAGTAAATTTTACGATAAAACAGCACCACATAATTGCTATCTTTGATATAGCGCAAACAAAATATGTTTCGCTGATTGAACTCTAAATTAAAAAGCTGAATTTTATATGAGTTCATTGTAAAAAAGCGCTGGATTCGAAAAATAGCTCCGACTTTGTTGGCGTGAACTGTAAACGGGGTTGAAAAACCTAACGGATCGACCATGCGAACTATATCTGTCAGTATAGCTAGCTCGTTTAGTACATAACAGTTGTAGTAGAAAATATCTGACGACGGTTGCCACTTCAAATTCGGAATTTTTACCTTGAAAAAGTGTTGATCTTTCTTTCTTTGTGAAAATTATGGATAGTACGATTCAATTAACGTAACTCAAACTTGGCATTTTTAAGAAATGTCAAAAGTTGATCAGGAATCTCTATAGCTTGTTTCACACCAAGTAACTACAATAAGGACATCAATATAATTTTCAAAACATGAGTAGCTATCGAGAATTGATATGATATGTTAATTCATTTGATAGCAATTTCAGAATGAATAAATAATTCTGATAAATCTACTTTTTTAGCTGGCTGCGCCATGGGTTTTTCACATTCATCTTGGGCTAGTTGTGAGTGAAATATATTTTGTGGTTTCTGTGAATCAATTATTCCTTTCAGAAAATTATATTTCAGTCTATTGACATATGTTTGTAAGATATAATTGAGATCCTGTATCAAGTAGTATTTGAACCTTTTGATCTATCAACATCTATGTTGCAGATATGTAAGACTCCAACTGCAGCACTTGCTGTTGCGGATGGTTTGATCTCTATTCGTAAATATCGAGACGAGAGATTCCAAAATAGAAATTTCCCACTGGCGAGAAAAGTTATGTCTCGATTTTTTTCACGCAGTCTTTTCACCAACACAGGAATTAAATTTTTGGCATTTTTTCGGTATTTAAACTCTATGATTTAGAAAATCAACAAAGAGCAGTTTTCAATCTTCTAAAAATACTGCATTCTTATTTATTCGAAATCATAGTGTTGAATCAGTTTGAGCCAGTAGTGTTTGCGAAGATGAGTTTTCAATGATATTGCTATATTTTTTCTAGGAAGTACCCTTCTACAGATTTGATGAACACTCCATTTATAATTGAAGTTTGATTCAACTTTCAAATGAAGAAGAAATCCTACTTTTTGAAAACTTGAACTGTTATAGCCGAAACACTTTAAAATACCTTATTTGGTACCAAAGAATTCCAGATTTTGCTGAAATCATTTTCAAAGAGCAGAAATTCTATAGTTTGTTTGCCTCATAATGAAATCACCCCCGTAACTTTTGCAAATATTACAATATAACTCTGGAATTCTCCCGGTATCTCCAACTATTTCAAAAAAACATCCCCGTATGCTCTATAATTATCACTTACAATATCCCAAGTCATTTCCGAGTTTTTTTCGAAGACACGATTATGAATAATTATATATTATTTTATTGGAACACATTGAAATCTAATTATATAAATACTATAATTTTCTCAGCACATTCGTGACCAAGATAAAATCATAGGAATTATTTGAGAACCTGTGATTTTCGATGAGAAAACTATGAATAATTTCGAAATACAAATCTGAATTTTTGAATGATGATTACTGGCATCAAAATGACAAACGTTTTGTCATTTTTGTTCAAACAAATATTTCAAATCACGTTATTTGAACGTTCACCTATTGAATTCACTAAGAGTGAACGTTCAGAGTGAAATTTGGGAAAACATACACTATACGCCAGGAGGATAAAACAAATTTCCTTCCACTTCAATGATCATCGAAGATACTTGATCAAATTTGAAAACTAAATATTTTGGCAAAGTTCACTTGGTTCTATAAAATCCGACTTTTTTAAGTAAAAGGTCAGTTCTCGAGCAACCGCATGCAAATTGTTTGTAGGAATTTCAGAGGAGTAACGTGGAAACTGGTCTGGTAATCACTCCCCAAGGAAGTTCAGGCTGCTTTGCAAGAAAGATCAATTAGGATAGACCATAGAGTTACCCCCCTCATATCACCAAAACTGGGAGTAAAATCAAGATACGACGAAAGCAAGCTGGAATTATATAAACTTAAATATATTTTCGTGAAAAGCTCGTAGTCGTTGCTGAAGAAACGATATCAAGGATATCTCACAGGCGCCTATCAAGTCAAAAATTCTGAATGGAATATGGGATCGAGTGAAACCTCATAATGATGAGAAGGGAAACATTCTCAATTGAATATTGATAGAAAGATTTTTCTGTGAATTGAAAAATACACGATTAAAATGAAGTTATTTTTTGTGAATGTCTAACAGAAAACAAAATCAAATAACTATCTGAATGAAAATGCAAATTTTCAATTTCAGATTTTATCTTTTGAGTTAGGGCTTTTTCAGAATATCTATCAGATGTAGTTCAATGTCCAGCGTGGCTTTAGCCGGGGAAGTAGTTGTTTTCTGGTAGACATTCACAAAAAATAACTTCATTTTAATCGTGGATTTTTCAATTCACAGAAAAATCTTTCTATCAATATTCAATTGAGAATGTTTCCCTTTTCAACATGAATACCCCACAAGAGGTTATCTTGACGATGGAAGATAGTGACTAAAGTTTATCTTCCAGTCGCAGATGATTCCACATCTGATTTTATTAACATCCTGTTTATATTTTCAACAAATCAACTCATAATGATAATGATAATAATAATACGGCCCTTATTATTTTTCCTTAATTCTTCAGAATATATTCTATATTCTGTTATTCCGTAATAAAATGACAGTTCAATTTATTAGATGAAAGGTCACCATTGAATTGCTCTTCAACTCAACATCAAAAATATATCGCATGATTTTAACATATTGGAAAATCGACGAAAACATTAGGTTACTCAAGTACACTTATTACTAATTGGGGTTATATAAACAACAGGGACAGAAATGGCTCGAAAATCATGCATTCAGGTTTGTTGCCTTAAAGGACTAGCTTCCATGCATTTTTATTGTTTTGTCAAATAACAATAAAAATACAATATAACTGTTTGTAAGCAACAAACCTTCATACTCGATTTCCAGCAATATTCATGCATTTAACATAGTACTACAGATAAGATGTCCTCAGCTTGGGCGTACACTGCACTCGACTACTTCCTAACATGGAAATGTATGGTTCCTCAATCAGTATGAGATCTGCCAGCCCTTTCCAGCCCTAGAGCGCTATCCGTGATGAATGGACATGATAAATGGACATGAATCCTGTTGTTCTCTTTCCATGGTTTCTTGTTTGAGCGTGTGTTTCTGAAAAAGAAAATATAACTCTCCTGTTGCCTTATGGTCTCTCCGGAAGGCAGAACAGCGACAACCTGGCATTACTGAAGCCGGCGTCTCACGCCGCGAGACGACTTGGGGATTGTTGAGTCTCGCGTCCTGAGAACGGTCAACTCGCGTAGGATCGAGACTCGTTAAGAGCAAGCTCGAGGTGGCTCAATTCATATGAAATGTCGGTGAATTCCCAAACATCAAAGGCGCGAGGGTCGACCAGATGACTCATGCTGTATGGCTTGTTGAGCGGTCACACGGCGCGAGCGTCTGTCCACAGTGTCGACTACGACGGGAGACCGATCACTTCGGAGAGAAAGTTTGGTGGGGGCAGATCATAGTTGAGTGGAATGGAATTCAGAAGCAATTATTGAATTCTCAGAGAAAGAAAAGTTGTGTACATAAAAATACGCTGCTGCACATGCTATCCTCTCATCGGCGCTATCTATAGCTACTTCACTGGACAATGCATCCCTTCCTAGGCTCGTGTACCAACTAGATAATGAGTCGGTTAAATTATACTCGACGTGAGACAGATCAGGCTCGAGATTGCACAAACCTCACTCCTGTGTACCGAGCTCAATCTCTCAAGCCAAGCTCGTCAAGTCTCGTGCCGTGAGACGCCGGATCGATAGAATTGGCACTGTATACCGAATGAAAAGTGTTGGATGATACTCCATCTGTGTCAACATTCATAGATCTCTCTGGAAGAGAACTAGAATAGAATAGTTGAGGCGGCAGGCCATAGAATGAAATTTCGAACAGGTGAGAACTGTTGCTGCAAAATTCTATCAAAAGCTTCAAAGACATCAGAGCTACAGCAAAATGTATATCATATGTTTTGAAGGATTCCATACGTATGTCACTGAAGACCCTTTGGTGACGAGACCCGTATTGTTTATCGCTGATAATACGTGATCACTTCTGAGATGACTCATAGTTTTTGAGAGAGTATTTTTGTTTTTTGGGAATGGGCCGCACTTGACCTGTTTTCGAGTTGGGTGAGGAATTGCCGATATTGTATGATAGCGTTAAAATTCGAAACAGGACTAAGTTAGTTTAGAGTACGATTGGGAAAATTTCGTCGGGCCATGTAGCATCATTGTTCAACAAATTGGATAAGATACGTCGAATAGATCGTTGGCAGGATTCTACAGGCATTTGTCTATCAACAGGGGTGATTAATAGTGTTTTTTTTTTCATGGATCTGAGATATAATTCTTGGAAATATTTAGGATTGTGGGTGAGCTTTTTGTCAGGAGTGGTAGCGGGTATTCCATCGCATCCCGAAAAAGAAAAACAAAAGAACTGGTTGTGAAATTATTTCCTTTTGCTTTCGCAATTGACCAGTATAAACGGGATCCATTTGGGAATTCTGTCACTTTAGATCTCATTTCGGTATTGTGCACCTCATTCGATAAGTTGATTGCTTCGTTGCATACATTTTTTGCTTCGTTCTATTCTTGTCTCCAAGCACGGATTTTGTTGCCAGCAATGATATGATCCTCGTTTCATCGATACAGCTCTCAAACACCTCTAATCGAAATGATAGTTCTAATTTCCAATAAAATGATATCGGACATCAATTGAGAGCACTGAGAGGTATCATTTGCATTGAAATAAACTGAATGTTGAAAAAATGTTGGCTAAAATATTCTGAGACCACCCCAATCGGCTGACTTAAACAACCCACGGTGGTGGTCACCCTATAGATCATGGTCGAAGTTTCCAGGTGGTACATATAGACATTCGCTGTGAGGTTCGGGGTTATTGGCATGATTGCTGTTATCAACTGGAATATGGTTAGGTTGTTTGATCAATGCGCCGGCTTAGCATCTAGCGTTTTCTGTTCTATTCAAAAACATGAGCCAAACTTCATTATGGAGATATGAGTCTCTCAAGATGCTTATAGATGGAACTTGTGAATGAATCGCCGCGAGATGGGTCATTTGGAGACAAGTTAACGCAGAAGATGAACTTTATTTACCTTTGTGAGATGTCAGTGTGAACCTCTTGGCTTTGAGTTCCCTTCATGTTTCGCTACCAAAAAAAATATACGCGTTTTTCGAACTCAAAGCGGGAGTGGAGGACACCCTACCTAACTCAACCTGGGTGTGGAGGTCATAACCTAACCTAACCTAACTTAACCTATGAGTCGGCTGACGAGTTGAATAGTAGAATTTTTGGTGCTACTCAGCGGATCAATATCAAATTTTAGTTTTCAAAAATATGTGGAAGAGAACATAGTTGATGACAAAATGTGAGTATAGTTATTTTATTGCGGAAAAAAGGGAAAAATTTAAAATGACCTCCATTGACATATTGACTTCAATTTCGTGAGTATTCGAGAACGTGGAATTTTAATTGCATATTTATGTATATATATATACAATTGGCTATGAAACCCGAAACAAACCCAACAAATTGGTATACTTACTACAATTTTTTCATTACTTTTCTAGTATAGAATATGTTGAAAACTCCTCACTCAGAAAAAGTGACCAGTTTATTGAATTTGGAAGATTGACTGCTTGAAAGGCTGGAAATTTACCTCACTTGAAATGTTTTGTAATGAATTGAGGGAGTATGAAAAAAAATAGTTTCTCAAGGACTCAATGTATTTGTGGTGACAATATGGTAATCATTGTTCGAATGGATCGAATGAATTTTTGAAACGATATAAATAGTATTTCATGCTCAATGTGCGAAATCTCCTTTTCCTGGAGAGAAAATGAAGGTCAAATGTGCAACTGTTGATAGCTCAATTTTCTTTGTATAGAACACTTGAGTAAATTAATCTTTGGTTGAAAAACAATAGTATGTTTTCACATATGCAATTCAATATTGCACTCCGAATTCCTTATAATCCTAAAATAAACACTGTATATTTCAATTATTCGCCTTTTATTTTGAGAATCACGGAGTTGTCTGAAGTGTACCATCTGTAGCCACAACGCTCAGATCGCAAAGAATAAGGGGATCATCCATCCTCGTATGTGACAATATTCCTCTTGTCCAGAGCGGAACCACTGAATAGGATACTTTGAATGATGATGATGAATTATAAATATATTTGGTATTTGAGTTCTACTTCCCAATATAGAGAAAGGTAATTGAAAAATGCCTCATTGTGGATTATGGAATCAATGTTGCCATGAGTGATATCTATTAAATTTTGGCTGAAAATTATATCATGTATTCTCAATGTTGATCAATAATTACTTGTGAGTTATCTATTATTTGCGATTTCACTCATACAATCTGTTCCACCATGTACCACTTGGTTGAGCTGGAGGGACGCAATGTTCCGGTTACAATAAAAAACTACTCTCAGGCCTCCTTCTTCAACATATTCAGCTGGTATATCTGAATACACCAGAACAGCGTTAGAGGTAATACTGAATATTCCGTCCGTGCACGTGCTTGAAGAGAGAAACAGCAATCAGTACCTTTCAGGATACGCCAATAGTGACAACGACTCTGATTCAATATTTTTTGCAGAAAATGGAGTGAACTCCAGTTTCCCAACCAAGGACCTTCTTGTGGACCTTCATAGGGGGAAAAATGTATCTAATCATAACACATGAATGAATGAAGTACTAGAACAAAGACAGGTGAAATAGCTGGTGAGCCTTCCACTGACTGAATCTTAGCAATATCAAAAGTTGGTCGGGGAAGATTCTAAACTGTTCACGTGTCTACTAACTACACTATGTCTGACGATTTTTCAGATTGAATACTTACTATTACCATCATAAAGCCAAAAACACTCGGTTTGTGAAGGTAGTAACTTTCATAAAATTGGAGTGACGTCCCAAAGACAAAAATCAGATTGTTATTTTATCCAAGAGGTTGAAGGAAGCTATGATTGTCAGGGGAACATTCAACAAAAATAAATAAATGTCCAGTCTCACCCAACTCGAATAAAATTCCGAAAATACTACTTAACATATTAGGTATGATACAGTCAAAAAATGTTCTTGTTGTATATTCACTGTAGTTATCAGATACATACATCAACAGAATGGAGTCAATATTTCATAGATCAGGTGATCTAGCAGTCCAGAGTTTGGGAATATTATCACCAATACATTCATAGATGTTGATGCTTTTTTTTATGGAGGTGTTCTCGAACGTATGTGAAAAAGTAATAGACGGCTATCTAGTCTACGCTCATAACAATCTAGCTAATCATTCCTTTCCACACATCTTTAGTTCTCTTGAGAAATTACGCTCGGTTATAGCAAGCTTATTGAGTCAATTTCCATTTTGAAAATGTTCACACTAGATAAATGGACAATTAATTTGATAATTCTTTCTTTTCAGATCAGTTTGGATCCAGACAAGTATTGGTCATATTCGTCATTACAGGCTTCGTCCTTTGTGGCGTTGTAGAACAAAGTGCCTCGGTTGCCCTCAGAGCAAATAGCACGTCCAGTTATTCCGCAGCAGAATTCGCTGAGTATGTGGAGAACACTAGCTATATAACCAGTTATTGCCAACCCCCTTCAAATCACGATTATAACAGTACAAACAGCACAGTACATGTAGTTAGATCCATACCACATATTGAGGTAAGATTATGCAAAATTGCATGACCTTCGTTGGCCCTTCATGCATGAAGATGAGTGATTGTTTTGTATGCGTAAAAATTTGTTGCTGCAGTTCCACGATGAAAAAGTGAATAGTGGAACACCAATAGTCCCCCAGTGATTGGCTGATATGATAAACCAACAGAAATCAGAGGCTATCAAATCAATGATATTTCCATTATAACCGCATGTTTCTAATGAAAATTGTAGACTGTCAGTTTGACTTTAAGTAGTTCATTTTATCTGATAATGTTCATTATATTCTCTCACCAAATATAACTCGTGCAATGATCATTCAGTATCCTTGAAACCAATGAAAATAGAACTACGGCTGCGCAGCCATTGAATTTTTATCCATTTCAACTCGCTGCTATCATCGATGATAATCATAGCACTAGTTATATTATCCTTGATAATATAATTCACCTATCACATGAAACATTCTCAACTGATGTGATTGACTGAGGTGATAAAACAACAGAGTGGTAAAAAGCTATCAAATCGATGATATTTCCATTATTACCGCATGTTACCCGTTAACTGTTTCTGGTGAAAATTGTAGACTATCAGTTTGACTTTGAGCAGTGTGTATTTTTTTATAATGTTTATTATATCATCGATGGTGATACAAGTGCGATGCTATCGGTGATACCAGCGAATTAATACCGATGAAAATAGAACGACTGCGCAGCGTTGAAACCGATGAAGTTACGTTTTAACTCTATCACTGCTATCACCGATGATAATCATAGAACCAGTTATATTCCCCCCGAAAATTACCTGTATGGGCTTGACAGGGAATATGACAATTAATATTTATCGAAAATGTTTCATATGCTATGTCAAGATCATAACATGGAATCATCATCAAGAGGTGTACAGGGAAGTGAAATATCAGCTGGTATTCCATTTCTCACATAAGATCCACATGATTTCTGAAGTATGAGTGAATACCTAATAAAAATTACGAAAATCTGCACTTTCATAGTAAAACACGATTCTTTTCTTCTTAGGTTTCTCAAATATATGAAATAAATATTTGACGAACTAGTCGTTACAACGGTTATTCACTCATTTATTAACTGACAAACGGGTGTTCGCTCCAGATAATGTTTTGTATAGTAATATTCCAGTTGTGAAAAGTGAAACTATGGTATTTAAAAAATGTGAAAGAAGAAATGGCTGAGACAACGCAATATTTCATTTTCAGAAATAATGTCGCTTGGTAAGAAGTTGAATTGAAATTCATAAAATTAGCACTGTTGCAGATGACTTCGTCTTGAAATTTCCTCCGTATCATCCAGATTCAAATGTTTTTGATTCGTTATCGGCAGTCTCAGCAAAATATGTAGCCGAAGGAAATGCGCATTGCGTGAATATTATGCGGGGATTTTTGCCCACATTGTCCAAAGTAGAGTGGCAAAAGCTATATGAACATACTCTTGATGTTATAGACTTTATTATGGAAAATAAAGCGACTCAAGATATGGGTGAATTGATTCTTAATGACGAACTTTCGGAATTTGATATGTTTCATATATACAATACAATAATTGAAAAATAATTGAGAAATATATATATTTCAGTTAATTTTCCAACATATTTTTCACTCTTTACACAGCCCAATTCTTGGGAATCGCAAAACTACAAAATGAAGTACATACTAGCAATCTTTTTATTTCAAGAAGTATTTGACCTGAAAAAAATCACTCAATATTCTGAAATACTTAAATTGCGTAATATAAAAATTTGAACAGTATGAGAAAGTATACCTCATGCACGCATCAAGTAGACCAGTACTTTTTTATGATAGTTTTCAATAACTTATTCTTGGTGGGTACCTATGATAATTTTCCAGTCAGTGTCCTAACTTTGCAATTCGCATGGAGCCCTTCAGTAAGTGATAACTGATTGCTCATCTATATATGCGAAACCACTGAAACTATGATTGTGGAATTTGGTCAGTAGTTTCATTTAACGGGATTTTTCAACAATATTTCAATTTTATTCCGTTTTTTAGGGTTGAGAATATTTTTTATGTCTGAATTTCACAGTCTAGCCGAGAAAAGTTACCCCTGATGGTTATATCTCAAATAGTACCTATCAGTATTAAGGGGAATCCTTCTCAGGGGTGGGTTTATGTGAAGGAGGTGTTTCCAAAATCGAATTATAATGCCTTAAAACCAACCCCTGAATATTCGAATGATTTTTACCTATACAACCGTTAAGCGGCAGAATACGCCTTATTTGATATTTTCACTAGAAAATACAATTCTTTCATTTCTCACTTTTACACCCCAGTTGGTAAAATGTACCCCTATTGTGAAACATGTTCTATTCCAATCGGTCATGAAATTTTGCACGAGAGTAATACTCCATGGTTAGGTCTGTACTGAGAAAGGATTTTACAAAATTGTATTCTCAATGGGTTGAAACTATCCCCTAAAGACTGAAAGTAATTTTTGTTTATGAAACTGTTGATTGAAAAAAAACGGCAAAATGAAAAATTAATTGAAAATGACGTATTTCATCTTCCAACTTGAGTTTTTTTTTCGAAAATATCAAGAGGTTTCAACAAAACTCCATACCAAATTAATCCCATCAAATCTACAGATTTGTAGGGATGCGATCATTTTCATATACTTAGAGATAATGCACACCATAGAAATTATGTTGGTGAAACGATAAAAAAAAAAAATTAAACGCCCAACAAATATTCGACAAATTGAAAATATTCGCTAACAAATGATACCCCAATGATACTGATGATACCTTGAGATCTCTATTGACTCCAACAAAACCGATCAATTCTGAGAATTGTGAATATAATATTCCATGTGTTCGTGGAAACTACGAAAAAACCTCGAAATCATTGAGAATCAGGGAATCCGAACACAAATGATAAAAAAATCAACAAAAAAGACCTGTATTCTGTTGAACAAAAACAAGGATATAATATAGCGTTATTTTCACCCACTATAAATCAAACTTGCTGAAAGAAGAAATGGAATTGAGGAAGTTATGTATCAAATGAATTACTCTCAACGAAACATCCAGTATAGTGGGAAATTATGATTGATCCAGGTCCAGCGTGGCTAAAGCCAAGGAAATATTCGTTTTCTGTTCGATATTACAAAAAGAACTAAATTTGTATCCCAAATTTCTCAATTATCAGAAAAACCTTTGATTTCAATATTCGATTAAGAAAGTTTTTCTTTTCCATAATGAAATTATAAATGGAAAATATATCTACTTTCGAGAATCACTCTCTCTTGATTGTATCTGCTCATTTCCGAAAAGACCAGTAGTTCGTGTTCCTATACTTTCAAGGATTCCATATTATGCCCAAAGAAAACTCCATTACGAAATTCAGATTGAACTAATAATCTTCCTTCACTTTCAGATTCCAATGACACGGACCGACAAAACGGAAGCAGTTCTGCGACAAGCATTCATGTGGGGAACACTTGTCTCCCCATTAGCTGCAAGTCGGATTGCTGCGAGGGTTGGAGCAGAAAGGTTGTTTGGTGCGGGAGTTTTTGGAGCAGGAATCGTAGCTGTCTTGGTTCCTGCTGCTTGGTTAACAGCTTGCCATGTCATAATCAGATTCATTCAAGGAATATTCATGGTAATTTGAATTGTTTCTTATGACTCCTCGTAATACTGTTCTCCATAAATAAAATATTCTGGATTTTGGCTTCTTATGCCTGCCTTTCAAAATTTCATTTTTTCAAACTAGTAGATATTTTTGTCAAAGTATTACTTAAAAAAACACCAATGTGATACCAATGATGAAATATAGATTTTTCAAAAAATCCATAGATATTTTGAAATATTCATCCATTATAATACAAAAAACATAGTCAGTCTTGTTGCTATCAGTATCTCTTCGTATTGGTTTAGTTAAAATGGCGTGTAAACATCGTTCTGAATTACATTCATCATGGTCTGGGGGGGGTTTTAGTGTCTTTTAGATCGAATAATTTTTTTTTGTCACATAACTTTCTCGATTAATTAATTAACGAAACGAACTTTTCCTTGGTTGGGGAAGGGCCAAAAGTTTTATGTTGCAACTCGTATGTACGGTGAGTTTTAAAGTTGTTACAAACTTCCAGGATAGATAGTACAGAAACACTTGATCGCATTCCAGATGTTGAAGTTTCGCTAATTTTGGTGCGCTGTTCACAATTTGGCCTTCAAAAACAACCCACATTGAAGCTGAATGTGATATAAGTCCAGTCAGTGTTTTTTTTCAAAATAATGCCTCAATGGTCGCTTCTACGACAAAACTATACATATTTGAAAAAGGCTAAATTCCCCAAATTTTTGTATGAAGAATTTTTTTTCTGATGTGCAATGAGTAAACATTCTTTCCAAAAATCTCCCAACTGCTTGTTTTTCTCAATTTAAGAAATTATTTGTAACTATTCAGTATATAATTTTGTAAATTTAAAGTGAACTCATTTCCACACCACCATGTAAACGGCACGGCACGTCTCTGAAATTGCATGAAATGACATTCAATAACGTATCTGGGGCAGATTTTTCTAACATTGTTTTTGGAGTGAACACATTGGTACCAAGTTTCCAGCCCTAGACGGATGTTTTTTTCGAATTTCACACCATTTTTGGACTTGGTAGTAGGTCCTTAATGCATAGTACCATACAGCGTCCTTCATTGCTGGAAAAGATGCTAGGTGGGATTTGCTTTTCATTGTCGATTTTGCGAAACGTTGGTAGCGGCTTTTTTCCATGGTTTCCTCTTCCATGTTGCCACCATACAAAGCAACGATAAAGCAGGCTCCAGCATCTGCGATCTCTTCTGGTTTGAAATTCTGATCTCTGAAGATGCCAATTATGGCATTGAGTCCTTTGTTTTTTTTTGACAAGCGAAAAACTTTTTTTTCTCGGTTGAAGAGGGATGAAGTTGTGTCACAGCCGCTAACCGCATGTAAAAGCAGGATGTTTTCGGCTGCTTTTTTCACCTTCAAACTACTCGCAGAATACACTCCTTGAGAAGTTTTGCCTCTCTTCGGTTTGTGAAAGTAGATGTTGGTTTTGGATTATCCTAATACTGTCAGCAGAACCAAAAGATCAACACGGCTGAATCGAAAAAATTGGGTTATAATGCTGTTACTGGAATGTCAAATAATATGTATACATGCATAGTGGAGTTCACGTACCTATGTTCTCAGGTGATTCTCTGAACAATCGCACTAACAAATCACTCAACACTCACTGTCACTGACTGTCTTGTCTTTCAAAATTACCCACTTTTATATGCGTCTTTCGCACCTAGAAACTTATTGAAGGCCTAAGTATCAATTAATGATTTGCATAATTTAAAGTTGGTGATCCATCGATTACTCGTCGAAAGCAAACAATAGCGCGTCACAGAAAACAGTCAAATTTCTTCCTCACCTTTTTCAATGTTACTTAAGTATCAGAAAATAAAGAAATTGCGATTTTCGCAACAGAAAAACGAGGGACAGTCTCCACCTGCTCTATGAAACAGCTGTTACAAAACCCATGGAGAAAAATTCAATAATAATACTTTACTAATCTCAATAATGCTTTGTATAAATTAATGCCACAGTGACAGTAAAAAACTGTATACGCAACAAGAAAAATTACTTCAATTTGAAGAAGATTTCGCTATTATTATAATGTTAATGTGAAAAGATTGAGATGATTAAATGGAAAATGTTCAATAATTTCTTGGAAACAACTCATGAAGAGTATAAAAAGAGTAGTTTCACTATCTACAATTCAAAAAAAATAGATGTAGCTTCAAACAGTGTCATTTTTCATGACAGTAATGTAAGCAATGCACAGTGAAAAATCAACATTGGGGATTGATATCGAATATTGTATCTGAAATATTGAAAACGATCATTCTTATACGTAATTCCTCATTTTGGAGAGTACTATCTATCTTGGAAATTTGTAAAAACTTTATTGGAATACCCTTTACCAGAGCTGACTCAAAGCACTGTGTTTAGTGCTCGTAAAAGCACTGTTGTGCTGGTATGCACTGTGCTCCCGAGCCCTTTTTTGAACCAGTGCTTAGTGCTCCGAGCGTTTTACGAAAAGGCTCAGTGCTTAGTAATCTCGAAAAGTGCTCCGGAGTACTGAAGTGCACGGGAAGCACTGAGCCTTCCCTTTCCTATGAATTTATGAGTGTTTTTGAAACATGAAAATGTGGCCAGCGGCACCTCCAAGAACTACTGAACGCGTCTATGTCCTTATATTATGTATATTCGAGAGATTACAATGTTGATATAAGCATTGTTCCTAATGTTTTGCGTTGCGAAGTAACTTTGGACCTTAACTATTTCTCTCTGAATGCAGAAACTTAATGAAAATACTTTCTACAAACAACCATACCTACTCTATTAAGAAATCTTTAGAACAGTTATATCTGGAAAATTAATATTCATATGACTCTTTGTGACTGGGAGAGCTTTCTGACCAGACCAGTTGTCAAACAGCAATTTGAATTATGTTTTACTATGATTTTGGCGGAGCTCTATATGCTGAACTCTCTGCAGGCGCATACTGGGACACTTTTGAAGGCCGGGAAACTGTTCCCCGAGGGTCCATGCGATTTTTAACAAACATAAAAAAAACGAAATATTTTTTATAGTCTTTATTCAATGTGCTGTGTTAATGTGTTTAGGGTCCGATTCTATTTATAATTGGTATGTGTGAGTTTTTGGTAACGGAGATCATAATTTTTTTTTAATTTAGGAAATCAAGATGGCGGCTCCTATATGGCTGACGTGTGTTCCATCATTGATGGTCCGAATCTATTCAAAATTGGAGGTTTTTGGAGTCGTAGTTTATGATTTTATTGTCCGAATTCAAGATGGAGGATCTAATCTGGCGGACGGGATTTTTTATTTAATATCCGATTTTAATGGAAATTGGTATGTAGGGGTTGGTAATCATGATTTGCATTGCGTTTCACATAATTATTCTGTTCTCATTGCTATTCTGGATTCAATTCGACGTGATCAACCCAAAAATACAAAACTTTTTTTTTTATTTGGACCAAATTTATTATAGCAACTCTATATCAGAAAGTAACTTAAGTACCTAACAATCTCACCCTTTTGAAAAGTGCTCGCTTGGTCCAATTACTTTTTGAAAGTGCTGAGTGATTACTATATATATACAAGTAACTGACATACAACTGAAAAAACCTTTCAAATTCTTCTACCGCGGGTGCGCTAGCTGAATGTCTCTTCAGTCATTACACAAATTAATCAATTAAACCGGCTGCAATCACTACCACTGGAAAATGTCGTTTCTTTTCAGACCATAATATCAGTTGAATACAAAGAAACAAAAATCACATGAAGTAAGACAGCATTATGTGTTGTAACACCCAGAACCAGATACTCCCAGTACAAACACTTTTGTTCATATATATCTACAGGAGATTTATTCTGTAAATCCAACAATGATGCTTTTTTGATTGAACATGGATGATTATTCAGAATTTTTCTGAACATAATATTAACCTACTTTCAGCACTCCTCATAATGAGTTGCAACAATTTTATGGTACTTCACAAGAAAATAACAGTAACTGAATTTTCAGTAGTTTTTACTATTTTAGAAAAAAAACAATTTCTCTAAAACTGAGCAGTATCACTAGAACTGACTTACTTCCATGGAATAGCACAGGGAATCACCCTCTGAGATTTCTTCGCATAACAAGAACGAAAAATTAGTAGATAATATATTTTCATCTTCTATTTCCAGGGTGCTACTTGGCCGGCAGCACATATGTTGGCAGTGACTTGGATAAAACCGAAACATGTTAGTGGTTTTGTATCGCTCTATACAGGTGACCAGAAGTTTAATTATATCTCATTTCAATTCATTTTTTCAATCGCTTGATAAAAATGGCGAATTTAAGGAGTAACGTAATAATATTTGTTCAGAGTAGCGGATTCAAGATGTACAATTCTGATTTTGAATCCAATATCTATGATTTTTTGGACACACAAAGCTGAAAATTCTAATTGAAAATATCAAAGTGGCTTACCGAACTGTTCAACTCCATCTGTTAACGCTATTGTATGACCAAATAGTTGCTGAGGTTTTATAATCCCAAATCAGCAAGAAATCACAAATTATCTGCAATGAGAGCTGAGATAAATGATATGATCCTTGTTAGTCCATTTCTAATATATGTTTCATCTTCGATTTTTTGGGAATTCATTTCATTTTTCATGATCTATACGTTTGAAGTGCTGATTCCAATGAACAATTTTTCAGCTGTCAATCTTGGATATGCAATTGTGGGCATCCTAGGAACCGTTCTGGTTCGGAAACTGGGGAGGGACTGGCTCAGCTACATCATTGCACTTTCTTCATTCTTCTGGTATTTTCTCTGGTGGAGATTCGTCGAAGAATCTTTGCATCCGAATCACCCTAAAAGAGATGTAAGTAACGATAGGGTTACCACAAGATTTGTAATTCTTTTTTATTCACCTGTATTCTTGAATCATATTGAAATCATTAATGACTGAAAGAGGTCTCCACCTATCAAAGTCCATACCTGCTTTCTTCGAGAGTGCCTTGGTCCTTGATGTACATATTTTTTTTTACGGTAGCACAAATGTCCTAAGCAAATTTAGACTTTTAGTTCAGTCGTCAGGGGAAAAAATGGCCGCTGTAAAACATGCGGTTACAGTAGCGATTTTTCATTCCACGTGATAGGGGGGTTGATTCTGAGTTGGCGCGGCTTGGTGGGAGGGGGGGGGTCAGCGGCCATCTTGGAGATAATTATATTCAATATTTATCCGAGTTTTTGAGTCAAAGTTGGAACGCATGCTTTTTCTGCGAATAACTCAGAAATAATTGATCCTACGTGAGAAATTGTTATATTAAGACTTGTACAACGAAAAATGTTTCTATCTACAATAGTTTTCGCAGATGCACGGAACAGGTAAATTGACGTTGTGGTGGGGTAGTGACGCCATATTGGGGCAGCTGTAAAGGGCCTTACGGATGCGCTTGGGCCATCATTTGCTGACACCATTCTGCTTTGACGCTTGGTGTAAACCAGTCATTTCCAGTTTTTCGTAAATGTTATTTTAAGTGAAAAATGAATTAGTGTTTCATTTGTGGAAAAGTGTTGTGAAGGTTCAAGAAAGGGGTATTAAAACCCGTTTAGTGGCCAGTATAACAAGCAAGGAAAAACACATGAACAGCTTTTGATACAGTTAACACGTGTTAGGTTAGCTGACGTACAATAATGTGTGACTATTACAACAATAAATACCTTATCTTAAAAAAAATACATGTTTTTCCAAATCAGTTCTAGCCCCCCTTTTGTGATTTAAACTCCCCAGTCGTTCTTGACTATTCTTTCTTTCAATTCCCCTCTGTAAATCACTCTACAGCTCACCCGAATTCACCTTGACCCCGTTCCTCGTAAATCAATTTTCCATTCCTGCCACTGACCTTTCAATTTACAACAAATTCCTTCGGAAATCATCTCCCTGCTCCTCGTTTACCTTGCCACTGTTCTTGTTTCTTACCTCAGTCTTAATGAATTTTTGTTTACTATTCAGTGTGTGAAAACTATTGTAGATAAAAAAAAAAGTTCAGAACAAAATTTGTAGACAATTTTGCGCTCTACAATATAACTATTTTTCACGTAGGATCAATTGGTTTTTTAGTTATTCGCAGAAAAAGCATGCGTTCCAACTTTGACTGAAAAACGCGCAAAAATAATAATTTTAGAGAAAAAAATTATTCAAACATAATGAAAGGAAATAGTAGTGTAGCTAAGGGAGTACGGTGGCAGTCGGCGGGAGTCTGATTTTCAGTATCTAACCTAACCTACGCATACGTGCACGAGGGTCTACGTTTGGTTAGCTCATGATTTTCGGCATGTAACCTAACCTAACGTAAAATATACGAGGGTCTAACCTAACCTATAAACAATAAGCTTTTGAATTTGGCGCTTAACCTCACTTGTCATTGGAAAAAAACATGGTCGACTCTCATTGGAGAGAAGAGAATATGGCCGCCTGTCATCAGAGAGAAAAAAACATGGTTACCACTGACAGAAAAAATAATTTCTCACCGCTATATGGCTCTACCTTTCATGTTACGTATAGCGCTCGATGGTAAGGACATGGCTCCCTCTAAGAGAAAAAAAATCGAAATTTACAGAGTGACTCAAATTACGGCAAAATTTTCGAATCCACATACATTTTGTATACAGGGTGGACCAACAAAGGCAATGTCTCCGATTGGACTGATTTTCAATGAGCTAATGTAAATCGATGTACTCGAGCCATTTTGGCACTAGAAAAAAACAATTTGAAAATCAAAATTGAACCCCACCATACCAAGCAAGGTATCAAATTGAAGGAGAGCACCCATAGATTGTAAATTCATGAAGCTCCCTCCCCCCCCCCGGTTTATCGTAGAACAATAAATCGCTATTTGAATGCTTCAAATTACATGAAATAACAAAACCAATGCTCAATTCGTATCGGCCGCATCAAGCAGCGTCCAAATCCGTCAAAAAACAAAGAAATATCGAAACCCAGGCTCAAACCAGATCTTCACTCTCATGAGGGAAATTTAAGTGTCAATTGATTCGTATCAACGTCAAGAATCATAATTAAGTATTTTCCGATGTCAAAAGGGCCCTAGTAGCCAACTTCGTAATTATTGGGGGTTTTGCGTTACTCTGAACGCACTAGGAGTACGACTATTGGTATCGTGGGTTGGCCTATGCTGGCAGCTGTCGGTGACCTATTAATGTGCACGAAATTTCGTGCCATTAAAATTCTACGATATTAGGTCTAAGCTTCGCCGCACATATTATAGGTGTCACTATCTATAATTTGATGCTTTTCACATTTTCGTACTTGCCGGTAGGTATTAACATTGCGAGAGATTTGATACGAATTTGAAAGAGACCACAAGCCGTCCTGATGATTGGGAAACCATGAAACAGCTGTTGGCGGATGGTGGACTCTCTTGGATTCGTAACAAATTTCTCTTCATCTAGTTATTTGTTTTGCGTTACTCTGAACGCACTAGGAGTACGACTATTGGTATCGTGGGTTGGCCTATGCTGGCATCTGTCGGTGACCTATTAATGTGCACGAAATTTCATGCCATTAAAATTCCACGATATTAGGTCTAAGCTTCGCCCACAATATAGGTGTACATCTAAATTTTTTCACATTTTCGACTTGCGGCAAAATTTTTATCTATATATATATATATATATATATATATATATATATATATATATATATATATATCAAACATACTCGAAAATACCCAAACAACTGATTCGAGATCATTGTAATTTGATTGTGTTGTTCAAACAGGATAAAATCAACATGAAACATTTATTCGATGAACTCGTGTTACCCGACATGTCATTCGAACAGTTCAAACGTATGTGTGAGGAATGTTGGCGCAAAAATATGGTTCATTCGTAGTTGTCAAGGATTTCGATTTGAATGCCGGTAGATATCGACAAGGTTTCGATAAATATATATGCGTGCGTGAAGATTGACGACAGTAGTAAGCGTTCAGCTGTTCATTTTACTGTCAATGAGTAGAGTTCATCGTTGATGGACTCTTCCAACCAAAAGAGGCTGCCATCAGAATCGGAGATCAATGCAACAATATTTTAGTATTGCCAAAAACATGCCTTGTTGTGTAAATATGATGGGCGGAACGCCGTTTAATCGGAAAAACGTTCTTTGATCACGATATTCCTCAGGTTTTGTTGAATATCATTTGGTGGATTCGATTCTCAAACAGAACCTGCATGATATTAATATAATTTATGTACGAGGACATCGGAAGAAATATAATTCTGGACCAGAAACTCCAACAATTGAATATTGTTGCACAAGTAATAAATTTGGGAGAAATGGATGACTCAGTGTGGATGGTTCCTACATTCGACAACACAGACAGATCATCCAATATGAATCACCATCGAAAGGATCGTTCTTGTGGTCTTCACAATGTATATATTTTGTGTAAATGAGTAAATGTTAAGTTACCTAAATAAAATGTATGAATAAACTGTCTGTTCTTGAAAAAAGTTGAACTCATTTTTGAAAACGTTAAAATGATCTAATGTAAACAAACTGAAGATGGTTCGAAACGTTGAGAACCTGATGATGGTTCGACACGTTGAGAACCTGATGATGACCTCATGAAGGTCGAAACGGTTGGTTCAAGACGATCCACATCTGTATTTGTTATTAATATGTTTTAAAATATATGTGAATGAGGAGAAATTGGGTTTGAATTTTTGTATATATTTGAAATGTCAAAAATGACGCTGCATCCTCTGTTTTTTCAGATGGCAATACTTTTCAGAAAACTAAGTTTATTGGATGTAAAAATTCTATTTTTGGATTGTCCATAATATGATACAATTATTTGACTTTGGGACATTGGGTATATATTCGCTGCTAGTTCATTGCGATTGCGATTGGGATATTCTGTATTTTATTTCCGTCCATTTGTTGAATTAAGGCTGCTTCAACACTACACATACGTTGTTTTTTCAACTTTTTGCTTGACGGGTCGTTCTGTATGTGCTTTTACTTATTTGGAAATACATGTTATTAGATCACTCTATATAAGATTCATTATGACCACGTTTTTTTCCTTAATTTTGGGACGTTCAATATTTTTTGAGTACTCTCTCTTTGCTTCATTATGGAATGTTGGATATATTTCTTTTAACTTATTATTTCTTCATTGACTTTATTCTCGAAGTTTCGTATATTTTTATATGTAAATATGTAAAGCTGACCTCTATATAAATTCACTCCTGTAAACGCTGAATCTTTCGTTTCGGTGCGATGTTCACATATCAGTCTAACACGAATATATGAAGCTTGTTTAGCTCCTAGAGTCTTTTTGACAAGTGAAAGTACCTAATTATGTTACATTGAGACGAATCATTTGAAAAATTTCTCTTATCGGCTTCCAATCAGTGGTTTGAGTCGTGTTTCGGGAGAAGCAACTGCAGTAAGTACATCAATTCACTTTGGTTCGTTGTTTTTTTTTTTCATTTTTTACGTTAGGGTAGCCCCTTGTATATTGAGCCAGCCTCGTATTTGTTAGGTTAGATGCCGAAAATCATGAGCTAACCCAACGTAGACCCTCGTACACGTACGCGCAGGTTAGATACCGAAAATCAGATGAAAAGCGTATTCCAAGATGGCCATTACACCCCCAAAATAACAAGTTTGTTGAACTTTATGTATGTGTTTTCAAGGAAATTATTATCATATTAAGTCTAATCAACCCTTATTAAACCAAACTGATTTCAAAACAATTCATATTGATTATTAATGCCAAGAAAAAGAGACCCAAACTGGCTCAATAATAATAAAAATCGAATTTGAAACATCCGGTTCGATTTTTTGAGATCCGTTCGCCTACAGTCTGTTTTAGACGGAGAAGGATTCTCATACAACATTTATATTGCTGAACCTGGCATTGCATAAGTTTGATATACTCCTCGTGTATCTGTGGTAAGATGGAATGTCCTGGCTTAACTAATCGGCTTCTTGATGTATGACCAGAGTATATTCGTGTCTGCTGGGCTGACCAATCGGGTTGAGCGGTTCATCCAGTGGATGTTGTCCGCAGCATCAGGATATGGAAACAATTGTGAATATAAGATCTATGTCCAAGTTCTTGGTTTTGAGTTGAAATTTGAATCAGTGTTATGTTATATACAAATTTGATGGTTTGAAATAGATTTGATATTTACCAAATATTGAAATAAACTCTATGACTGAAGTTGTTCATCAATAATCTCAATATGAAGATAAAAATAGAGAGAGATTAGAAATTAAGTTAACTCAACACATTCAGAATCAGAGAGACAGTTCTGAATTCAACCACCCAAAAATGTATTGCCAATGATTGAAAGTTGAGAATTATCGACATTAAATTGAAATTATTATGTCAGTGTTTTCTGAATAATATGTGAAATTCCGACAGGGTCGAATATTTCTCCAGAAATATATTATGTGAAAAAAAACATTCATATTCCAAATATATATAAAACTTAACTTTTTTTCCAATATATGAGATACTTAATTCACTTTTCTGAACCAAAAACATGAAAAACAAAGATACTGAAATGAATGAATTTTAAAGGTAATAAAAGGTAATCAAAGGTGAAGATATAATAATTGACAAAGAATTCTCAATTAGTTGACATGTCCTTGTCAATTAACCAACTTATTGACGTTTTTTTCCAGTGGTACTGAAAAATACATTCAGATGAGATATAATACACATATTCAAATTAAATCATTCAACCAACATGTGTCTTCAATACTCACCTGAAACATTATCAGCCAAGATGAACTCTTAGGATCACTCCTGAACAATTGGACTATCAATTCCAACATGATTCATTCAAGAAGAACCATATGCTTTGAAAATAAATGCGCAGTCGAATTCTTAAGAAGGCCAAATTTCATCATTCACTGAAAACTTTTCACACTGGTAACAATCAAGGGAAAAATGTATTGACTTAAATATGATAGGATCGCAGAAATAATAAACGAATCAGAAAATTGTGTGGAGAGAAGTGTCCTTCAATTGCGAACAAGTGTTGATAAAAATAAAAATAAAAACATTTGTCAGAATTATTCTTACGTACCTGTTTGAAGTAAAACACAAAACCACTGAACTATTTGAAAGTATCAATATAACATCCGGAATAATCTTCGAAAATTGCAAAAAAAAATCATCCGTTTTCTCTGGTTTCTCAATTTGCAGAGAAAAAGTATTCACAAAGTGAGTTCAACGATCTTCCTGAAAGCCAATCCTTTGATTGATTCATGTACTTTTAGTCCAAATTACCACTGTCGCTGGGGTCTTCATACCCCAATTTCATTTTATTCGATTTTTGGAATACGAAGAGATATAATACATAAATGTGAAAGATTAAAATATAAAACAAAGAATATAACAGATATATCGTTACAATATAATCGATTTTGTTGCAATAGAACTGGTAAAGCTATGCTTAATCCAATTGAGTGGCTCGAAGTGATGCCCTGGTGCCCATAATAATGATTACTGAACTGTGGAAAGGAAAGGGATAGAATAACGCAATAATAATATGTAACTATTCAGAAAAAAAAACCTTGATTTTCGATGGTTTTGATTGACGTTGGCGGATTTAGTTTTTCTACGTCCACCGCTTACTTGAATACACCCGAATATTTTCCGGCAGTGAGTACGCCATATGAAGCGAGGTTTCGATGATACTTCGTGAAAAAAATATTACTTGGTCTTGTAATTTAAGCAGAATCGTCTTCTCTCCAAATTGTCTCTTCACCGCCTAAAAAGCCAAGAAGCGCTTCAGGTTTTCCCTTTTCCAAGAACATCAATTTGATAATTGGCTTGATTTCCTGTTTAATTATTTTTTAAATCCATCTGAGAGTAGAATAAAAATCCATTTGGAATTTCGAAACTTCTTAAACATGGAAATTTCAAAAAATCACGCAAACAAATTCATATAAAAAGTTACGAAATGTTCTCAATTGAAAATGGAACTTCAATACACGTACACAAAGGAACTCATCTGAAATGTATGGCTGTTTCGTTTTATATGATTCAAATTCGAATTGACATTTAACCGACATTGCGGTTCGAGGTGATGTTTGTCAATTTTATTTTCAGTTGTGATACCACAAGAGAGTGAGAATGAAGTGAAAATAATTTGACAGATTTACGAAAACTTTCGTTGCTAGGCATTAGACACGAGAGCTCGACGGGCTCGAGTGGCTATTGCCAAATGGCAACAAGTTTGAGGAAGAAATCTGGAGAATTATTTTCTACTTTATCGAACTCTCGTGTGGTATTCTATAGATTATTTTTTGATGTTACGATCATAAACACATTTTCTCGCACAATAATACAATGTTCTACACCGGTTTTCATTCAATTCTCACTCTTCATGCGAACTGATGACAGATGTCGAATTGGAAATATACGTTGTCAGACAATAAAAATAAAATACCTCGGCAATGTCCTTGCTAGAATATTTCCACTATAATAATGTTCTAATTGGCCAAAACGTACATGAATTGGTTTCTAGAAATTAAAAAAAAACAATCTTGGGAGTATTTTCCATGTGCGGTGCGAAAAACTTGTTCTCAGTGAATTATTTTTTTTTACAATTTTCATATTCCCGGTTTTTGTGGCCTGAGAAAATTTGTTTATTAGCGATAAGGCTTTATCTCGGTTTGATTTGTTTTCGTTTTTTGTGGTTTTCACGGTTCTAAAAAGTTCATTTTCCACTTACACATTACTTGTGCATCTTACACGAGGAGAATGTTTCAGTGTCCTCCAATTTTCAACATCTCTCTCCGTTCGATCATGAAAAAACGAGTTCAAGTTTATAATGGAACGTTTGTTTTGGTATTGTAATCGAACATTCGACTCATCTTCACTCTGATTTTTGGCAGATTCGTTGTTTGTCAATCTAATATTTTGGCATACCATTTAAAATCGATATGAGCAAAAAGAAATGAACATATTGCGTGAGCTGAATTTACCACAATGGACTTCTTATTTCGGGTAGATTACGCTCTCCAAAGTCTCACAAACTTTCACAGCATTTTATTTGTCTTCGTAGAGTTAAATACATTTCCTCAGTTCTCCAACTCGTCCACTGAATTCTTCAACTTTGCCTCTGTCTTCTTTGGAAAACTTCCTTTGGAAGACATCATTGTACTGATCATGGTGGTCGCTCGAGTATAAGACTTAGACCGAACTGACTAATAATTATGTAGGTACGTTTCGGCTAAGGTAACTTTGGAATGTATTTCTTCAGAGTATGTGATGATTAACCTATGAATAACGAAATTATATTATAGTACCATTTGCCTTCGGGAGATATTTAGTTATGTTCCTTCAAATCAGGCGGATAGACGAGAAAACCGAAGATCGCAGATTTGGCATCGACGATACGTAAAATCTAAATGGGGAATTTGTTTCTATCTTTGTAATTTTTTCAAACCCAATGTGATTTTATTCAAATACAACGTGAAGATTTGAGGTTATGGCACGTTTCTCAATTTCAAGTGACAGCAAACAATTGCACGCACGCATCGTCGCACTCCAACGTTTCCTTCCTAGATCATATATGCTACGCTAAATACGGCACCTGGTCATTCTTCTGATAGCTCCGGAGGAATCAGCGTACTCAAGCTATTGACAGTTGCTCACGGTACAGGCCATTACGTAGAGTACGCATCATTCCGTTCACCACGTCTCATCTATAACCTTCTACCAAACAAACACTACAGGATGCCATATCTAGCGTAGCCTATATGATCTTAGGCTCCTTTGGTGCTCCTTGACATCGCACGCTGCAGGTTACGCCGACTCTTTTCAACAAATAACTGACCCTGATTTTTTTCAAGTGTAGAACACTTGAAACTTTGCTAATGTTTGATCACCATGGTCATACTTACATATTTCACTTGTTGCTTTAATTTGAGGCTTATCGGAAGTGGCTCTTTCAATCCATTCCACTTGAAATGCTATTTCAGTGGTCCGTATTCATAATGTTTGCATGATGGAGAACAGCAATTTCGTCATATTATATTTCACCTGTTGGTTTGATTCAAAGCTTGTTTGAAATGGTTTACTCGCCATTGTCAGATGTCAGGTTTGGTTGTTTGATACGGCGTTGTTGACCGGTAGTCAATGTTTCAATGTTGAATAAGTTCTGTAATATCACAGCTCGCAGGCGCTTCACCAATACGCACGATAGGGGGATAGATTGGCGGTCTTGAGTTCATGTATGTTGATCAAGCTTGTCGAAAGATCCCTACCTCTTTTTGGAATTACCGGAGGATTTGACAAAATTTCCGGTTGGAGGAAGTGTGCTCACCAGCGTAGATGATTGGGAAAAATAAGCAGATGTGAAAAAAATTGTAAAACCAGAAGTTTAGCTGTTTTCGTGGTGGGAATATTTATTTCCCAAGAAACAGTTAGTTCTTGCGCCACTTATCAGTTATTGAATTGATAAGTTTGTCATATGGAGTCAGAAAGACATTTAAAAAAATGGTTGAAGGAACCCTAAAATATCCTGTTCATTGGAGAAAAGCACCTTCTGACTTGGTATCAAATGGAGTTCTAGAACATGAACGGCTTCTGGATATTCAATCTATTTTCAACCTTGCTGCCTGGTTTAGGTAAATACAATTGTAATGTAGTTACTGATTTTCCGTTTTTTATGCCAGAAGCACTGAAAGTAAATAAAAATATTCATCCGTTATTAGTAATCCGAAAACTATCATTCGTGTTTGTTTGGAATACGTAGAATAAATCTGACTAAACCGACGCATACATTTCTTTATTAACAACGCAACACGCCTCTTTGAGTACCGCGCCAGAATCATATAATAATACGCGAACGATGCGCGTCGGCCCTCCCTGCACAGCCTCGCGATGAATTCGAAGCAATGCACGATGCAACGCCAAGAGTACGAATCGAAATTCAGTAGCAGCTCGGCGATCGAGAAATCAGTTGTAGGCACGAGGCACGAGAAGAGCATGCATTCACTACGGCCAAACGAATAGCTGAAAATCCAGACGAAACCGGTCCGTACAGGATTAATAAAATTGTGAGCTGAAATCTACTTCAAATGAATATAGGAAGATCAGTCTAACAACAAGTGAACAAGCGGTAACCACGCGTGTGTGGTGTTGACTCCGTCAAGTGTGATGAAAGCGGTAAGCGATTTATATTGAAGATGTAGGCAGTCCGAAGTTAAATTGGATATTGTTCAAAGATATGCTTTGAGATTTGTTTGAAATGTTCACAATATACCCTCTGGCTTGACGTTTTCGTTTGTTTTGGTAATGATATCCATAAAGTATTTTATCTGGAGTAGAGAGTCCTCGTGACTTTTCTCCTCGACAGTGGCGTGGCATGAAAGTAATTAAGAACTCCCTGTGGCCTTAGCATTCATTATGATCGATGAATATGAGTCTGTCTGGAATATAGAGTCCTCGTGATCTTTTTCCTCGACAGTGGCGTAGCGTTACAGTAATTAAAACTCCTCGTAGCTCATCATTTTTCTTTGAAATGATCTGTCTGGAGTAGAGAGTCTTCGTGACCTTGTTCCCCGACAAAAAAAACCCCTTCCCCTTGTTTGGAATTGTGTTAAGATTTGCTGTCTGGAGTAGAGTGTCCCTGTGACTTTTTTCTCGACAGTGGCATAGGGAAAAATATATGAATGAGAACCCCGTAGCTTGACTTTTGATTGAGGTTATTTTAATATTTTCTGTCTGTGACCTTTCTCCTCGACAGTGGCATAGCAAAAAGATAAATAGGACCCTATAGTTCAACTTTTGGTTGAGATAGTTGTTATATTTTCTGTCTGGTGTGGAGCGCGTCGTCACCTTTCACCTCAACAGTGACATCTGGATGAATCTAAAATTATTAGAATCCCGTGGCGTACTGCTTATTGCGAACAGTTGTAGAAGAACCCCAAAACCGCGGATGGCTACGAACTGCCTACCATTGAGTAATCACGACCGCACTTTGAACTTGCACACAACTCGTTTTATCGTCAATCCTGTTTTGGAAGTATCTGCTTGCAATTCGCTTCTTGAGCTTATGTACTACTGCTTAAAGGCTCTCTTCCGTATGTGCTTTTGGCTGTTTGCTACCTGTGGAACTTAATACACCTTCCCCACTTTTGGTATGCATTGCTCTGCTCTATATAATGTTTGAGGCTTCTGGCAGCCGTCCTGTATAGTTTCATATCTCTTATGGTGTAAGATAAAAGCATTTGAATTTTATTTACCTAGTTATGAAGCTTCGCGTGAAACAATTTATCCCGCAGCCAACGCCCAGGCTCGAACCCAGTCAAGGCAAGTAGAATTTGCCTTTCTGACCCCGCTAAGCTTTGTCAATATCTTGGAGTATTTTTCTTTCTTCACTGAGGCTGCCCGGCACGAGTGGCCCTCCCACTATAACAGAAGGAGGCGCCCGAGGCAAATCCGAAATCCATAGAAGGGGCCGAGGTCTCGTTGTAGAGCAAAAGACCCTCATAAATTCGCCGCTCAAGCAGAGACCGTTTTTATAGTATACCAAGACTGCTCATATAATAAATTTGGTCAAAACCCGCTTCTAAATTACATCTTGGAATCAGAAGCCGTAGACCATTCCAAAGCCCTGAACCAGTCTCATAGGGTGCAACTTCGACTCAAAAGAGAGTCAACAGGACCCCTTTTTCAATGGGTTTTTAGGGGTGTACAATCGGTTTTTGTCATCCGTTTACCGACGGTGTCAACCGAGATACCTGGGCTGTGAGAGAGAAAGACAGCCCGAAGAGTAGAAACCGTCAAACATCCCTAAAACTGGTTCCGTGGAGTGCACAACACCGAAATCCGTCATAGGTCAACGACCTGTCATTTTGACAGAAGATCAGCTTCGGCTCAAGAGAGCACCCGTGCAACATCTCCTCCAATAAGTAATCGACAACGCAGAAGGAATCTCCACTATTCGTTTATCGATAGGAGGTACGGTCCTCGAGATACGAGAACCAGAGGAGGACTTGAGTCCTGACCGTGATACGTGTAAGAGGTACGAAATGCGAGTGCTGAACGAAGATACCGACAACAAAAAAAAACCTCGCTGGAGTACCCGTGAGCAACGCAGTGCCAACCGGAGGCCCACCGCGGCCAAGTGAGGCGACCTCAACGAAACCCGCGTCGGATAGGTATACCAAGTACTATAGAGAAAATACGAGCGTCTCATGGCATTGCCCCAGACCATCCCTCGCAAACCATGCCCAAATTGCTGCAAATAATGCCTGCGCTCTGGTTTAGGAATAATCGAACGTACTGGCCAGATAGAAAAACTTCTGCACGGCCTTTCAGAATTTCTTTTTTCTGGTCAATTACAGCATTGACCTGGAAGCGGCCATCAATAAGAGGACCCACAGTTGACGAAAAAGTACTGCAGCCTATATTACCGACCTGCAGACCACGACTCGCTGTCATGGTGGAATCTCACAGGACCAGGAATTGATCTGGCTGTATCACAATCTCCAGGAAAAATTAGGAGAATCGATTTCAAAGACATGCAAGGGTTTGCAGAATCTGTCCGAGAGTCCGAGCTGTTGCGCGCAGAAATCAAACTACTTCAGCGGACGGTGCCACTACCGCTTTTGGCTCCTTACCGGACCCCATTGGCTCCACCAGCGGTTACCCGACTAACTGCTCACCGCCCCAAGGAGTCCCATTAGTCAGCCAGGCACAACTCAGCACAGTTCAGTTCCCCGCCGACCAGTCGAAGGAAGCCGAGAATGTTGGCGATGTCGACAGACAGGGCACTTCAGGAGCCAATGACAATCAGCTCCATGGATATCCTGCTCTAGATGCAAATGGGCAGGAGTGATGTCCCGTGATTGCCCTTGCCTACGACCGGAAAACTATTACGGCGCTGCCATGACTTGAGGCCCGTGCAGCCACGCTCCCAAGACGTCTGCCCCACCGTCAATATCTCACAGCCGATCATCGACCACATCTTTCCGTCAAGATTCCTGGTAGCACCGCTGAAGTATTAATCAACACAGGTGCCGTAATCTACTATGTTGGAGATCGAATAGCCAGGCAGTGGAATCTGCTAGGAGTACCGAAAACTCCAACCACCCGATTATCCAATGGAGAGACCATTACCAGCTCCGCGACGTATCACGTGGAGATCCAACTTGGAGAACACCGTTTTGATGAGTCTTTTGGACACCTGTGTGGACTGTCGTCAAATATGTTCCTGGTAATGGACATACTCCGAAAGAGGCACTTTGGACTTGACAGAGGTGGTCAAATCTTGGTGAGAAACCAATCCATCGCAATAGGAGCTCGGCCTTCCTATTGGAGTAACTGAGCCAAAGCCGTCTTTGACAGTTAGATTGGATTAGATTTGTTCGGGGCTTATAGGCTAGGAACCACTTCACTGCGACCTTTGCAGATCTATCGTGTATGCTCTCATGTTATGTTAGAGTTCCCTGTCTAGACTCGTCCTTGTTACTAGCTAGACTCCATAGACCAGACCTTGAGTCCTCCATATATTGGGGGGGTTGTGGTTTTCCCTCCCCTATCGTTGAAAACCCCAGCCTTGTAAGGCCTTCACAGTAGCAGAGTATGTGAGCTGAGGTTTCATCCTCCTCCTGGCAGAACCTAACTGTGGTTGTGTCTGCCAGCCCAATGTTATTCATGTGTTTATTGAGTCTACAGTGTCCTGTCAGGAGCCCAACCATGATCCTGGTTGATCTCCCATTCTGCCGGTGCCTTATTCAACCATTCTTGAAATTGCTCTTCCAACCAATTATCAGTTGGTGTTGTTCGCAACGCTTTCGTTGTGCCACAAAAAGGCTCTGGGCCAATCTGGACACGTGGTGCTCCTTCTCGGGATAATGAATCTGCCTCTTCGTTGCCCTTGTAGCCTGTGTGGCCTGGAACCCAAGCCAGAGATAGTCTGTTGTGACTGTCCACCCTTTGCAGGGCTTCCAAGCAGTCCCAGACAAGTTTGGAATTAACTTGCATGGAGCTGATTGCTTCAATAGCCGCTTGGCTGTCAAAGTATATAACAATGGTATAATCCTTGAACTCTTGCCTTAGTAACTCCTCTGCGCCGTGGTGTATTGCTGTCACTTCTGCCTGGAATATCGTCACAGCCTTAACTCAGAAATATATTCCTGCTCCTACACCTTCTGTGGTTTTTGAGCCGTCTGGGTAGCAGGCAATTTGTGCATTAATTGGAGGTCCTCTCTTCCATGTTTTGAAGTTATTTTCGAAGCTATACTTAGAAAGCATCTCGTCCGATGGCATTCTCATTGTGGGGTGGGTTTCCAACTCTTTGCATAGATCGTTATACACTTTGCCGTGCAGTCTACTTATGGGCGCTTGCCCTCTGGTCAGTCAACTGGCGACTGACCTGGCTTTGCCTTGTATGAAAACATGAAGTGGTGGTTGGTTCAGCAAGACTTCTGAGGTGGCTGTTCGGGTGGTCCTCAAAGCTCCCGTGGCAGCCAGGCAGGCTTGCCTTTGGATGCCGCTTAGCCTTTGGATTGCCCAGCCTGCTGAATCTTTGGCCACAATGTCACCGAACCGTATGCTATCATGGGGCTGATGACCCTGCTATATAGTCAAATTATCATTTTCGGTTGTAGCCCCCAGTTTTTTCCACGCATTCTCCTGCATAGGTTGAGGGCTACCATGCTTTTTTGAATAATTTTTTCTTGTTGTTATTGATTTTATGTCAGCTTGTGGTCAAAGATGACTACCAAGTATTTTGCCTCTTGTGCAATTAGAATTCCAACCCCGTTCAGAACTCGTAGCTTGAGTCCTCTGAGTACTCTCTTCATTGTAAACATAACTACTGTGGTTTTTTGAAGGTTTGCCGTTAGTTCCTCCTCCTGACACCACTTATTCATTGAGTTCAGAGTAGTCTGCGTTTGCCTCGAAACGGTTCCTGCAAATTTGCCTTTTGCAATAATTGCAAGACCATCGGCATATTCTAAGCAATATATGCCTTTGGATGTTAGCCTTCCCATTAGATCGTCCACTAGGATAGCTCACAGAAGAGGTGGGCATACCCTACCTGCTCTAGCTGTGACTGTGGTTTCACCTATGATTGATATGATCACCCTCTTCACCAAACTAGTGTTTACCCATTGATACAGTAGAGATGGGATATTGTCTAGAGTTTTGCTGATTGGCTACGTAGATGCATTGTTGGAAGCACCCTCGATATCGACAGAGGTCGCGATGGCTATATCTTTGTCCTCGAGGGATTTTGTTAGTAGCCTGTTGAGGTCATCCAGTGCCAAGTCTGTTGACTTACCTGGCTGATACGCGTATTGGCGTTCATTGAGAGGGGTTTGTTAATAATACCTCGTCTCTCATTCATCTGGCTATCAGTCTCTCCAGAGTTCTCAGCAGGAAGGGCACTAGACTGATTGAGAGGTATGACTTGGGTGTCATGCCATTTAATTTCTCCATCTCGGATATGTAAATGACTCTCCCTTTCTGCCACTCGGTAGGTGTGTATCGCATGGCTATACAAGCCTCAAATATTCCACATAGAAATGAGATTAATATTTCCTGCACCTTTCGGAGTCATATATTCTATCCTCTCCTGGAGATTTGTAAGGTTGAAATTCATATATGCCCCACCTAATTCCTTTTGGCCTTGTTATCTCTGTAGCTAGTTTCCAGTCCGGGGCAATGGGCATTTTTGGCTTGCTTTGCGTACTGTTCTTCGCTACTGGGTTGTTTAGAATTGTGGCGACCGGAAAGTGTGCCTTGATGAGCATTGATATACTTTCCTCAAAAGTTGTTGTGTATGTATCATCTTTCTTTTTCTTTTTCAGGGAACCTATATGATTTACAGTTCGCTCCCCTGCCAGAACCTTGTGGGTTCCATTACCCCTCCACAGAACTTCTTCCACGATTGCCTTTTTGCTTTTCTGATCTCCTTATTGTACTGCGTGAGTGTGGCTCTATATTCTGCCCGGTCCTGGTTGGTTTTGGCTCTGTAAGATAGCCTACGCACTTCCTTTCTGAGATCTCCTAAGTGTTTATTCCACCAGACTGCCTCGTTTTTTCGGGACAGCTTTCCTCGTAAGCTGCGAGTATTGCTTTGCTCACTTGGTTCACTCGAGCCTATTGTCGTTTTCGAGAGCCTCCCTGAGTGATAACAGGTATCTTTCCCAGTTTGTCTCCCTGAGGCTTCGGTAGGTGATTGAAATTTGAGGAGGGGTGACAAGGTCGAATCTGATCTATCTATGGTCGGAGCATGAAAGCTTCCCGGACACTTGCCAGTTGGCTATGTTATCGCATGCTTTTTTCGACGAGGCCTTTGACACTTACTAGGTACGAAGAAAACTGTCTGAAAACCTTCCTGCAGAAAGAATTGCCGTTATTCGAGGAGATTCATGGAGTTACACCGTTGGTGGAACATACGATCTGCCTCCTAAATCCTGAGCCGATAAAACAGCGGAACCGATCCCCGAATTCCAGAATACAGGAAATGATGAATACTGAATTCGACAAGATGTTACAGGAGAACATCATAGAGCCCTCTGAGAGCCCATTGAGCTCACCTGTAGTGATCGTGAGGGAGAAAGACGGCAAACCGAAATTTTGCATCCACTCATTCCGTCTCCATGAAGGTTGCTTACCCGTTGCCCTTCATCAACTCCGTCTTGGACAAACTCTGCTTGGCCCGAAATATTTTCAGTATCGACTTGCGACAAATATACTGGCAGGTCGCCCTATCTGAAGGCAGTAAACCGGTAACCGCCTTTACTGTGCCTGGTGGAGGGCTATTCCAGTTCCGAATTATGCCGTTCGGTCTCCACGCCGCTCCTGTGACATTCCAATGCCTGATGGACACGATCATCGGTCAGGAAATTGATTCATTCTGCGTCGCATATCTGGACGACATCATTGTTCTAGGAAGTACGTTTGAAGAGCATCTCGCTTACCTGCGAGGAGTGTTCCGCCACCTTTGTTCTGCCAATTCGCGAGACAATCCAGAGAAGGGCCAGTTTCGGAGGAGATCACTCAAATGTCTCAGACATCTAGTGATGTCAAAAAGAATCTGAACAGATCCCGAGATAGTGGTCTCCATTGTGGAACTGGCTGCTCCCACCAACGTACGTGGATTGAGACGTTTCCTCGGGATCGCATCGTGGCACCGACAATTTGTGCTGGCATCTTCCGAAGTGGCAGCAACCGACGCTGGCCCTGGGCATCCAAACGAGAGGAAGCTTTCCAGAGGCTCAAAGCTTGCCTAACAGAAGTCCCGGTTCTCTTGCTCCAACTTTTATGAGCCATCCACCATGCAGACAGGTGCTTCCGACCAAGGCTCAGGAGTGGTCCCGACTCAGACCACTGGTGACCGAAAACACGTAATTGCATATGCCAGTAGAACCCTAACCTCCGCGGAAAACGCATACTCTGTGACAGACAAGGAGTGCCTAGCCATCGTATGGGGTATCGAGAAACTACGCCCCCATTTGGAAGGATATCATTTCACAGTAGTCACCGTCCACCAGTCTCTCCGTTAGCTTCACTCCATCAAAAGCCCTCCAGGACGATGGACTTCCCCGATTATTGTATCCGTGAAGACAACTTGTACCGCTTTTTTTGGGACTCCAACGACCTAACGGAACCAGAAGTTTCCGATCCATGGCAATTGTATGTTCCCAAGCCGACACGAGTCAACATTCTTCGGGAAATGCACGACACACCCACCCCCAGTCATATGGGGATCGCCAAGACAATAGCAAGGAACATGCTGAGATTTTGCCAAATATGTCTGAAGCTGTGACTCGATACGAACCGTCTCAGATAAAACCGGCCGGCAAGATACAACCCTCGTCGAACCGACTGCCCTGTACTGATTTAGTTGGCCCGTTACCCCGCTTCACCTGGCGGAACACATTTTCCGTCGTCTTCCAAGACGGATTCACGAAATAGGTCCAGTGTCGACCTATCCGTATGGCTACTGCCAAGGCCGTCACCCAAGCTCTTCATGGAGAAATCATCCCTCTTTTTCGATCTCTGGAAGTAGTCCTCAGCGATAACGAAACCCAGTTACTGATTTTCCGTTTTTATAAAACAGCCAGAAGTACTGAAAGTAAATAAAATGATATATCTGTTATAAGTAATCCGAAAACCATCATTCATATTTGTTTGGAATATGTGGAATAAATGTAACTAAACCAACGCATACATTCCTTTATAAATAACGTATCACACCTCTTTGGACACCACTCAGCCTCGCGAGAAATTCGAAGCAATGTACGATGGAACGCCAAGAGTACGAATCGGAGTTCAGTAGCAGCCTGGCCGACCAAGAAAGCAGTTGAAGGCACGAGAAGAGTACGCATATATATATATATATATATATATATATATATATATATATATATATATATATATATAAATTATATAAAGAGTTTTCTTTTTCCTTTGCTGCAAACCCCAATATCCTCGAGTTTTATAACTGACTAGTCAGCAACAACCACCCTTCTACTATATATATATATATATTGGGGTTTGCAGCAAAGGAAAAAGAAAACTCTTTTTAGATTATTCCAAGCTTTCGGGAGTATTTATTCCCATCATCAATGCGACTACAATCGAAGAACAATACTCGTGAGTTATTTTATTTGATATTTGAACTCTCTCCATTTATTCAGATTTAAGGCCGTTTGCATCATCTCTTCAACTGTGGTGTTGAATTTTCCGTGGTCTATGATGACTATGTCGTCTGCCTACCCAAGTGTTTTCTGTCCATTCCTTTCGAGTGTGATTAGCAGGTCTTCCCCTGGTGACCTTAGCTACCAGTGTTTCTCCCACTGGAGAGGGGTGGGTTATTATTTCCCACCTGCAGCTGGTCTCATTGATGCATTTTCTTCTCAATGCCCTTGAGATTGAGTTTAGAGATGTATTGTTGACTGCTCCTTCGATGTCGGGGAATGCACCCACGAAGAACTCTTTATTTTCCAGAGCATGTAATGCTGTTTCTGTAGATTTGCCTGTTGTGTAGGCATATGGGTCCTTGTGTTTACCAACACTGTATCCCTGATATGCCCATTCAACGGTTTTTTGCGTCTTAAGCCTGAATGACATAAGACTCCATCCTGTCCAGTTCTTCCAGGTTTGGAAATGAAGACAACTGTAATTGCTTTCCATGCTTTTGGCATGTATCCCAGCGCAAGACTGGCCCCTAGTACCATGCTCATTTCGTGTGCTAGTGGGTCAATTCCTTCCTGCAGCATGATAGGATGAATTGCGCCCGGTCCCGGCGATTTATACGGTTGGAACGAGTTGATTGTCCATTTCGTTTTTTCCACGTCTATCACCTTCTTTGAGATCTGCCATTTGTCCCTAGATGACCCTGAGGGTGGTTTCAGTTCTGAGTGTTTTTAGGTTTCAAGTGATATTCCTGTGTTTATTGATCCTGGGAAGTGTATCCTGTACAGTTCTTCCAGGGTATCTTTCCCATTCTGCGTGTTGACTCCCGAATCTGTCCTAATGGTTTGGATCATCTGTAGGGGTTTCTTGGAGAGTATCTTGTGGAGTCTTGTTCTCTCGTGAGTGCCTTCCACTTCTTCACAATACCTCCTCCACGATTCTCGTTTGGATTGCTTTAGTGCTTTGTTGTACTCAGCGAGGAAGTTCTTATATTCTCTCCATTCACCTGAGACTTTGGATTTGTTGAAGAGTTTCCTGACCACTTTCCTTTTCTTAGTAAGTTCTTTCTCCACCAGGGCACGTCCCTGTGGCTTCCTTGCATACAGGTGGACTGTTGTTATTAAACGCTGAGGTGATTGCGTCCTGTAGTTGTCTCGCAACCAGCTCGATAGTGTTGTTTCTATCCCCTCCAGCCCATCCTCTAGGTCTGCCCTATAGTCATCACAGTCGGTTCTGCGAGGGTTGCGATATATTTCTGTTTCGGTCTTACTCCCCGATATTTCGGATTATATGTGTCTGTGGTCTGAACAGCTCACCTCATCAGACACGTGCCAGTTACCAACAAAGGTGCTTATATAACTGGTTCCTATTCTTATGTCAATTCTATTAGAAGTTACGAAAGTGGGTTTATTACCTACATTTACTATGTCTAGATTATCAGTCATAGTAAATTGTGGCATTGGTTTCCGTACTTCCCCACGCTGCCTCATGTTGTGAATTAGAGTCACAGTCATAAATAACTTCATTCGCTCTACATTCAGCCACCAGCTCCTCTAGTTCTTTGGTAGGTGGAGGGTCAGAGTGATCATAATACTATCTCCTCCGGCTTCTTCCCTGCCAACTCCTCATTTACTGCCGTTAGGTCCCTAAAATAAAAATTATCTGACGGCAGTATTTTTATATCATTTCTTATGATTGTACATGTCGTCAGTGAGGCAGCTGAGTGAATCAGTCGAGTACCATAATTTTTCCGTTGTTGATCCAAGGTTCTTGTATAAATGCCACATCAAATTCCCCTTTGATTGCAGCTCGGACTGCCGAAGCTCCCTTACTCTGGAACAGGTTTGCCTGAAGGACCTTGAGCGTCGCAATTGTCCCCATCGACAGGACCCTTCAGGACCCGGAACGTCACCCTGTTCAGCTTATAATAGGCCCTGAACTGGTTCCGTTTCAAGGCCCTGAAGGATAGGTCATCGATGTAGTGCGCTAGCAACTGCTCCTCCCCCCCTTCTCCGTTTTCCTGTTCAGGAGTAGCCAGCTTTCCACTTTTAGGTCCGTGTTTTGCTTTCCTGATCGTGTGCGCGCTGTCTCCTCCTGATCACTTTCTGGTCCCGGAAAGAAACCTAGGACCCTCGGTCTTTGGAAGTCTACTCTTGTTTGTTCGTTCGCGCAGGTTACCAAAGCACCCCTCCGCTGAACGTTTTTTCGAGGAACTGGATCGGATTTTGGCTCCCCAAATGTGCACCGTCCATTTTCTTGAATAATTTCCCATGGATCAGGTCCGCCTCTAGAGTGGATTAGAACTTAATATATTTTGGGTACAGTATGTGACAGCTCTTCTGAGAACCGATATCTCAGGATTAGTCCCAAGTCGCTAACCGTAACAGGAATGTTATGTAAAAGGAATGATTGTCCATTTCTGTGTGTTTTTTCCTGGAGGAAGTGCAATTTATAAAAACAATGTTGCTCCTTCTTCAATACACATGAAGAATGATTTTTAGTTCTCAGACTTTTTTTATTTCTAATTTTTGTTTTTACATAGAATAATTCATCAATCTTTTATATTTCTGTATTATAAAAAGTGGGCCAAAAATTATACTACAAGTATAAAAATAATGCAAAATTCAACTGACGAGCTCTATCTTTCCTATTCATAATGCGATAACCATTATTTTCGTTCGATGGTTTCATCAGTTTGTGAAGATCCGATGATTCAGTTGGTAGTCTTCAGAATATTGTTCGCATTGGCCTTGAATACTCATGCGTTTTGGTCAAAATGAAATAATTTTTCAAACATCTTCCAGGAACACAGGCACCTGCCTTGGAGGAGACTGCTGATGTCTAAACCTGCCTGGGCTTGTGGAATAGCTGTAATTGGAAGTCAGTGGGCGGACGCTACCCTCATGTTAGGAGTCACTAAATATCTGAAACTAGTTTACGGATTTTCACTTGAATACGTAAGTAGGTGTTATAAGGCATTTCGAACATAACATCATCAATCATGTCTACAACTTTAAAAGTTTCACTGGGAGAATAAATTATTGATGTGTTTGAAAATATGAATATGAATTGCAAAAATCGAATGTGGAATCATCTGCGAGTGAAAAATAGAACTAAGAAACTATCTTCCATCGTCGCGACGTTCAAGATAACTTCTTGGGAGAAAAGTATTCATGTTAAAAGGGTAAGCACTCTCAATTAAATATTGAATAGAGTAATACAGGTTATGCACTTGAATGTCATTGGTGGTTTTGAGTTCATGAAAAAACACAAATTCACATGAATATTTGGGGAATTATCCAATATGAGAAATCATTCGAAAAAAATGGAAAAACTAATAATATACCAACATATTTCTATGAATATAAAAAACAGATAGCGTGGTCAGCCGAGAAGGTAGATATATCTATTGAATCTGAAATTGCCATCAATCAAGCTAACGAATCACCTGTCAGAAAAATGGAACATTTTTATTGGAAACAAAAACAGAATTCTCATTTTTGTATAAACCTTAAACATTTCAATCAATATTTGGAGAATGATTTAAATCTCCCAATATTCCTATATGCTTTCTTATTTTCCTATATGATCTGAATTAAATCAAAATAAAAAAGTATAACCATCACACAAGGACAATCTTAATATCACTTAGAAAAATAATAACTAATATTTATTTATATAGTTAATCTTTGAATTCGAGAAATGATAGAATTAAATGATGTTCTGTTTATCGGCGGAAAGAGAACTGAAATAGTTGACATGAACGGATGAATTCAAATAAATACATTGAATTCTCATGAGTGGTAATTTACAGCGATGTTTCATTCGTGTATACATTTCAGAGAAAAATTTACAGGTAAAAAATGTGGAGTTCATGGACTTATTATTTGCTGATATTGATCAGAATAGGAAAGATTAATAATTTTTTCAAATTTTTAACAGCCGCCATTTTGAAACTACTCGACCGATTTGGCCCATCTTTGAATTCGTCTGAAGTATTGATGAAAGGTATTTTTGTTTCATTCGATAGAAAAATATGGCCTCCAGTATGTTAACAATTTTCGTTATTTCCCACATATATATATATATATATATATATATATATATATATATATATATATTGGGGTATTTTTTTCTTTTAATTTTTTTTTCCGCTCCCAACTGTTTTTTTTTTTGAAAATGTCAAAAAGAAATCCCTGAAAATTTGAGCCCTTAATATTAACATTAAATGGAAAGATTTCCCATTTAAAATACACGTAAACTTTGTTCGTTTTTTTTTCAAATATCTATAACTCAGCGGCATTTCATGCTATCATATCGCACTAAAGCGCAATTTACTCAGGATTACATGCTCTACAAAAGTGCCCATTGCGACGTAGCTGTAATATACACCTGTAAGGGTCACTAAATTCGATTTTTGTAGAAAATTCTTATTTTTTTGACGTTACTTCATAAATGACCGACTTTATGAAAAAAATGTGAATGACAAACTTGTAGGAAATTCAATTTCTTACAAAAAAAGTCCCATTAACCGAGTTGCTAAGGATGATATTTCTCCAGATATAAACTTTCTCGTAATATGAAATTTTTTTGAATTATTGAATCAAACATTTCATATTACGACAAAGTTTATAACTCGAGAAATATCAATCTTAACGATTTGGTTTATAGATTTTTTTTTGTAGGAAATTGAATTTCCTACAAGTTTGTCATTTCCATTTTTCCCATACACTCAGTCATTGAAGTAAAGTCAAAAAAATAAGAATTTTCTACAAAAATCATATATAGTGACCCGTACAATGAGATTACAGCTACGTCGCAATTGGCACTTTTGTAGAGCATGTAATCCTGAGTGAATCGCGTTCCAGTACGATAGCATGAAAAAAAAACAGAGATCACGCGTATTTTGAATGGAAAATATTTCCACGCTCTGGGAAAGTACTGAATGTTAATATTAAGGGCTAAAATTTTGTCATGGAACTTTTTTTTTGACATTTCAAACAAAATTTTCGGTTGGTAGCAAAAAAACAAAAAATGGTCGTAAAAAACACCCTAATATTTATATGAGCAGATGAAGAATCCAGCTAATAAACATAAGAAATTTCCCTACAAATGTAATTTCTGCTACCTGTGGGTCCTAAAGGATCAGAATGTTGGAAGAAAACGAAGCAACAGAAAGCATCCACAGTCGAAAAAGAAGCATTCATGGTGGAATGTTTGCAAATTTGTCATGTTGAATATACGCATGTCATGACCGCTTATAAAACGGAACAAATATCGAAAGATGTTTGGTGTCTGGATAGTGGTGCCACTTTTCATATGTGCAATAATGAATGAATATTCACCCCTTCCGTTCGAGTGAGTAATCAGAAGGTTTGTTTAGCAGTTGATAAAACAGTCGATATTATGGATAAAGATACAGTGAAGCTGGAATTCGACAGTGGGGTTTCCGGAATAAAAACTATCAATTTGGAGAATACCCTTAATGTACCTGACCTAAAAACAAATCTAATATCAATTTCTATAGCTTTATGCAATGGTTGACAGACATATTTTACGAAAGACTATGCAGAAATAGTAAATCCAAAAGGAGATATCGTTTTAAGAGCTCAACGAAAAGGTGAACTTTCCTATGTCCAACCATTCAGTGAATCTACAGCTTCAGTCAAGTCCAAACCCAGCAAATTGTTGAAATGGCATCAACGCTATGGCCATGTGAATGAGAAAGATATGAAGATCATGATGTCTAAGAATTTAGTTGAAGGAATAAAGTTCAATTCTTCAGAAAATATTCAATCCTGTGAAATATGCATCATAAGTATGCAAACAGCTCATAGTTTTCCCCAAACATCCAATTCAAGGGCGTAAAATGTATTAGATCTCATCCATTCGGATATTTGTGGACCCATGAGAACGGAATCACTTAATGGTGCACGTTATTTCGCAACTTTTATTAACGACAAATCTGGAAGGATCCAATTATATTTTTTGAAATCGAAAGATGAGGTGAAGCAGGCCCTTCTTGAAGTACAAAAGTCAAGTAGAAAATAAAACAGGAACAAAAATCAAAGTACTGAGAACAGATAACGGTTTGGAATATAGCGGAAAAGAATGTATGGATATTTTGGAGAAGAGCGATATATTGAGACAACGCCTTACACACCCCAACAAAACGGCGTAGCGGAACGTCTGAATCGTACGCTTGTTGAAATGGCCAGATGCATGTTACAGCAATCCAGACTACCACAAAGTTTTTGGGCAGAAGCTATAGCAACAACAGTATATATCAGGAACAGATGCACGTAGTTTGGGCAGCACAACACCGTTTGAAATCTGGAATGACAGGTAAACGACCATTTCTCATTTTTTAATTTTTGGTTCAAAAGATTTTGCACTCAACAAAAATCCAAATCCATCAAAATTCGATTCAAAGTCATAAGAATGTATTTTCGTTGGATATTCAACCGAATCAAAAGCGTACCGTTTATGGGATCCAACAACTGAGAAAATTATGACAAGCAGATATGTCAAAATCAAAACCCAGATAATTTTACTTTTTTTCATTTGAATGATCCAAATGACCGATCGATAAGCCAAGGAAAAAAATTAATTGAGGAAAAAACAAACAAAGAGGTAAATTAGAAAATAAGTTATAGAAAAAAGAGTAGTCACAGAAAATGAAGGAATTCCTCAAGAAAATGAAAACTCATCTTTGATACTCAAGTGGGGACCTGGCAGACCAGCAATAATAAGGGTCGGTTCAAGGGGGAGACCAATGTAGAAGTATAATAACATAGAAACAATGGAAGATCGAGGACACGAAGCGCAAATATCAATTGTAGAACCAGACAATCCTGGTGCTTTTGAGGCTCTGAGGGGAAAAATGCAGAAGAATGGCGAGAGGCAATGAATGGAGAATTCCAAGTTCGTGTCCGAAATAACGCATGGACGTCAGAATAGAAAAATTATAGGTTGTAAATGGGTTTTGCGCACAGAATACAAGGCGAATGGTGGAATTGAGCAAAGGAAAGCTCGTCTAGTTGCCAACGGTCATGCTCAACAACCTGGTATTGACTATCATCAGACGACTTCTTCTGTTACTAGACAAAGTTCAATTTGTATCATACTTATTGTTTCCGTCGAGCTCGGTCTCACTTTATACCAAATGGACATTGTTATGGCTTATATCAATGGTGATTTCGAGGAAGAAATTTTCATGAGTCAAGCAGAAGGATTCGTGTCTCAAGGAAAAGAGTCTTCTGAAGAGTTCACTTTATGGATTGAAACACTCAGGAAGGCCATGGTATGAGGAGCTCGACCAGTACCACCAGTCCATTGGCCTGAAACTGTTGAATTCAGATAGATGCGTTTATTTCTTTCGGAAATGGAAATGGAAATATAATTCTTATTATGGCTGAATATGTAGACAACCTAATAATTGCTACAAATTCGGATGAGACATATATAAAACTTGTAACGTCGTCGTTTGCTATATTCGAATGAACTATTAGTACTTTACTATGTTCATATTGTTAAGTTGGCTAGGCAAGAATTTTTTAGACAGTTGTTCAGTCTGACAGAAATAGATAAAAACTCGTTGTCAAGAATTTGCTTTATTTCAAGTTTTCTGACCAAAAGCAACTCAATATTTTACATTGGTCCTTTGAGCCTATAGAAAAGTCCTATGGAAGATAGAAATTGCGACAGAATGGACACAGAGTCAAATTCCCACTCCTTGAATTCCAATTTTGAGTGGCCAATAGGGTTTGGCAATGCGAATGTGATTTCAAAGGACAATGATGTAAATGAACCCCCAAAAGAAGACGTCCCACCAGAAAACCCATTCCATTCGCACTGCAAAATCGAGGCTTTCTAATACTAGTACGGATATCCAAAGAAGGAGACTCGCTATTGAGGCTGAAAAACAAAAACAAGACATAGAAAATAGTATGTTGGAAATAAAAAAGTCAAATATTTGAAAAAATTGAAATTAATCGAGATGGAAAGACAAGTGCGAGAAGCTGAAATTATAGAAAATGAGGAGAGAAGATCACAGCCAACTTCAGTGAAATCGAACTCAGTATCAAATGGAAATGTGTATACCAAAGTTATTGTTCATAATCCGAATGTGGAATCATGTTCTTCCAAATCATCACCTATGCCAGCTGCAGAAAATCAACAATTGAGAAGGAACCCGGTGTCCCGTGTGAACTGCTATGTTACTGACTGGGTAAATGCTTTGGAACCATTCGTAAAAAATGATGACTCTCATATCTCTGTTCAAAATCCAAAAAACGAAGATGTTCTCAAATCAGATGTTGATAAATTGTGCGTAGCCTTGGGCAAGGCGATAAAAAATGTTACAAAAACTCAAACACATTCAACTATGAAGCCCAATGCTTTGTTTGCAAGACACTCCATAGGAAAGGATTCTCCTATATTCGATGGGAAATCAGAAGAGTGGCCGACATTCAAATCCCATTTCAGAAAAATATCTTCAATGTGCGAATATACCCAAGAAGAGTCTATGATAAAACTGCAAAAATGCCTGAGAGGAGAAGCGAAACAAGCAGTTGCGGGAATGATGATCAGTCCTGAGAACATTGAGCAAGTTATACAAACTCTAGAAATGAGGTTTGGTATGCCGGACCAAATCATAGATACCATTTTGAACAAATTGAAGACTTTCTATTCGATCCAAGAAAATGACATGGAAAATCTCATTCAGTTTACTAGTCATGTTAATTCTCTAGTCAGCACGATAAAATCTTTGCGCTATGATGCCCATTTGCAGAATCCAAATGTATTGAGGATGATTGTTCAGAAATTGCCTGATATGCTGAAACTCCTTTGGGAAGAGCAAGTTTTGGGAAAAAATGGTGCTGTCAATATTGAAGACCTTTGATGCAAATAGCCAATGCAGCATGTTTTGTTACAACACCTAGAACACATTATGTCGCAAAAACCGTAGTAAGAACTCCAAACTTCCATAGTTATCGAAAACCCGAAAAAACATTAGTAATATCTCCAAAAGAAAAGAAAATGATCTGTATGTATTGCAATAGTAATGGACACAAAACTAGTAGCTGCGCAAAAATGAAATCGGATGATGTTGAAACCAGATGGAAAACTGTCTGTGACAATGAATAAATTGTGTTTTTTCTGTCTCCGCAACAATCATCAGACCATAAGATGTCGTTTCAAAAAATCCTGTGGCATCAATGGTTGTAGACGTCCCCATCATCCAGATTTATACAAAGACGAATCCGAGATAAATCCCCTTGAAATCGATATCCCTGAAAGAACAACAGATCTCAATATGGAGGCGAACGTTAATCAATCTGAACATGGTGCAAGTAATGTTCTCCCACGAATGGTTAACGTAAGACTGTTTAGTTCTAATGAAATCATACATATGGTTGCTTTGTGTGACGAATCATCTTCTGTTACCTTCATAGACCATTCACTTTTCGAAGAATTGAATATTGAAGGAAAACGCCAACCATTATGTGTTCAGTGGACGAATCAGGTGACCGCGCGATATGAAGATTCCGTTTGTGTCAATTTGACCGTATCCGGAAATTATGACAAGGCTAAGACTTTCACTATGAGGAACGTTCGTTCTGTGAAAAATGTATCCCTTCCAAAACAATAAATTTCCTCTACAGAGTGGCAGAAATATCCTTACTTGAATGGTATACCAATAGCCGATATAACAAAACAACCAATGATCCTCATAGGACAGGATAATATTCGACTGACTCTTCCTAGAAAAATGATCCAAGGACCTGAACACCTACCAGTAGCAACTAAGACTCTCCTTGGTTGGATTCTCCCAAAGAGAGTAAACGTTATAGGAAAGTCTATTCCCCATAAGACAATGGTGACACTGATAGAAAGAGATGAAAGATCATTTGTGAGTCATAGTGACGTATATGGTAATGTCATGGCCACCATTCACTCTGGACAGTGGCGGACTAGTGCATTCCGCACTCTGCTATCTGAGAGTTACAGGCTCTTGAATGTATATTGGACCACTCTGTATGTTACGTGGGCCACCTGTACCCATGTCCAAGTACGTCACTATGATGCGTTAATGCTACAAGATTCTGATTGGCTAGAGCTTATTAGTGCCTCCTATTCAGTTTACTCTCTTTGGGATTCTCCATGGAAATACAAAAGACGAATGTGAAAAAAAGTACTGTTTCCATATTTGTGAAAATGACATTTCTGACGAAATTTTGCATCAAATAGTGGAAGATTCATTCACGCTAGATGCTTTCAGAGTCTCTTCAACCGCAAGGACAAAAAAAGACGAAGAAAATGATAGAGCGGTAGAGGTTATGAAACGCACAGTGAATCACATTGGAGAACGGTACGAGATAGGACTAATTTGGAAGACAGATAACCTGATATTACCAGAAAGTAAATCATCTGCCTTCCAGAGATTATTATGTGTGGAAAGACAGATGCAGAGAAATCCAGACTTCAAGCAAAAATACTGTGGAAATATTGAAAAATACATCGACAAGGGATATGCTCGCAAATTGACTACAGAAGAAGCGAAAGTAGAAGGTCCCAGAACATGGTACCTTCCCCAGTTTGGTGTCACCAACCTTAATAAACCAAACAAGCTTCGACTAGTGTTTGACGCGGCAGCAAAATCCCATGGAATATCTCTGAATAATAATCTGTTAACTGGACCTGGCTTTCTCCAATCCTTAGTTGCAGTTTTGATGAGGTTCAGAGAAAGACAAATTGCTTTTTCCAGTGACATTCGAGAAATGTTTCATCAGATCAGAATAATTGAAACAGACCGTGGCGCGACGGTCAGCAATATCGACATTATGATGTTCACCAAATGCAAGCTATGACATTTGGTGCATCATGTTCACCAACTTGTGCCCAATGTGTAAAAAATTTGAATGCCTGTCAGATGGGAACGTCAAAGAGAACAATCGAAGCAATAACCAGGCGTCACTATGTAGATGTAGATTGTGTGGATACTCTAGAGGAAGCATACAGGGTGATATCAGAAGTTAGTCAAATTCAAATGAAAGCCGGTTTCGAGTTGGTGAATTGGACAAGTAATTCGAAAGAGCTGTCCTTCGATAAAAATCTCAAGAAAGATTTGAATCTCGATTCCGATTCATCTTTACAAAGAGTTTTGGGGCTTTCGTGGGATCCTCATAGAGACAGTCTCGTCTTCAAACTGAATTTTAATCATGAAAACAATCAGGAGAGGCCTACAAAGCGACATATCGGTAATCGATCCCTTGGGACTACTAGTGAATTTCGTGATTCGGGAAGGATTTTGGTACAAGATATCTGGCGTACCGGAATCGGATGGGATGACTACGTTGATGATGAAATCCATAAATATTGTTTACTATGGTTGACCGATCTTAAAAAAATCAATAATTTAGACATTCCGAGGGGTTATTCTCCCAAAATATATGTAGCTGAAAAAAGTGAGCTCCACGTTTTTTGCGACAGCAGTAAGAAATCTTTCGCAGCTGTGGCATTCCTTAGGACTCTGAATAACGACGAAGTCCACATTTCATTCGTCTTTGCAAAAGCAAGGGTGATTCCCACGAAACCAATAACGATCCCACGGCTGGAACTGCAGGCAGCGGTGATGGGTAGCCGAATGGCGAAAACAGTCAAGGACGAACTCGACATTAAAATCGACCAGACTTGGTTTTGGACAGATTGCCAAAGTAGCTCACAGAGGTCATAATTCGGTTGTACAGACGTCTACTAGACCTTTCGCAAAAGTCCATGACTTATGTCTTGTAATATGCTGAGACGTCGCTATGTATGCCAATACGACAAAAAGGCACACTCTTGCGACGTCACGTCGACGTTATAAAGTAGTGGTAATGACTTGCCAATATAGACTTAAATAAGCCAGTCGCAAAAGGGTCGTTCTGTGGTCTTAGTGTAGTCATTATATCATTATGTATGAAGGTCTGTCTTTCTAATATAGTATTACAATATGTATACCATATCAAAAGATTTTATATAATATCAATATTATGTGTCTCTAAGAATTGTTCTGAAACTCTTGTGACCAAGCAAATTCATTTTTACGATCAATATCCAATTCTACTCACTCAAAATTTATGCGCCTCGAAACTGAAGAGAGATAAATATTTATTTTCATTTCAGAAAAAATATATTTTATCAATTTTTCTCATTAATCGTTGAAATATGTAGACCATATTACGAAAGATACTTGATTAGCACATCTCCAATGATTTTTAAATTGATATAACACCCAGGGTCCCATATTTTTTATTTTAAATATTTTTGTTCCAATATGGCTACCAGAATGATGTTATCAATCAATCGAAAAACATGGATGCCGTCCTTTTAGTGTCGAAAAGTTGTAATTACTCCGGTATGTACTATCTTAGAATAGTTTACGAGTGTCTCAAAGATATCGCAATATCTTACATAAAAAAGTTGTAATGTAGTCGCTATGACCACAAGTAGCAAGTTTTGTTGTACTAACATCGTAACGCTATCAAAACAGAAGAAGATATACACTGAGTGCATAAGCATTCCGCTAGTTAAAAAGGGTGATACTGTCATAATGTCCGAAGATAATGCCTTGAGGAACTCTTGGAAATTGGGAAGAATCCAAGAAGTTTTTCCTGGACCCGATGGCAAAATCAGAGTGGCGAATGTAAGGACGAAAAATGTTTCAAGAGACCTGTGGCAAAACTAGCAAAAATAATTATGGACTGGTCAAATGCCTTTAAACTGCAGGGGGGGGGGAATGTAACGTAGTCGTTTGCTATATTCGAATGGACTATTATTACTTTATTATGTTTGTATTGTTAAGTTGGCTAGGCAAGAATTTTTCAGACAGTTGTTCAGTCTGAAAGAAATAGATAAAAACTCGTTGTGAAGAATTTGCTTCATTTCAAGTTTTCTGGCCAAAAGCAACTCAATATTTTACAAAACTAAAGGAAAATCTAGCTGCCAAATTCAAAATTAAAGATCTGGATCTCCTCCATTACTGCTTGAGAATAGAATTCAAGCAAGAAAAGTCACTGAGATCTATTTCAATAGCACAAAGAAATACACAAAAGACATTCTGAAAAGATTCAAAATGCGAGATTGTAAGCCAATTTCCACTTCTCTAGAAGTGAACGCCAAACTCTCGAAGGGAATGGCTCCTCCATCACAGGCAGTAGGTTCTCTCCTGTACTTATCAGTTTCCACGCGTCCTGACATCACTCATGCAGTTAGCGTTTCGGGTCAGTACAACAACAATCCAAGAAAAATGCATTGGATGGCAGTCAAGCGAGTAATGAGGTATCTTAAGGAAACTGAAAACTACGCTTCGATTTTCGAGAGGACTGGAAAGCTCTTACATGGATTTGTTGATGCTGACTAGGCACAAAGGAGATCGAAAATTACTGGATATGTTTTTTTATTGTCCGGAGGTGCAGTCACTTGGGAAGCGGGAAACAAAAGTCTGTAGCGTTATCCAGTATGGAAACAGAATATATGGCCTTATCCGAGGCAGCAAAGGAAGCTGTATATTTGAGAAATTTTCTACAATTAATCGGCCACACTTTGGAGTAAGAAAAATACACCATGATTTTCTGCGACAACCAAGGTGCACAAAAATTAATGCAAAATTCTATGTATCATTCAAGAATGAATCATATAATTATTCGTTATCACGATGTAAGAGAAGTCTTCAAAAGTGGCGATATCGACGTTCTATATGTTTCCTCACAGAATATGGTGGCTGATATTTTTACGAAGGCCAAAAGTGGCACATGAAAATCATTTGGAGAGCTTGGGCATCGGTACTCCACGTTGAGGGGGGTGTTGGATATATGTCTCCGTGCTATACCCATATCACCCTATAGGAGCCTACAGGCGTACCAATTTATCGGACCCGATATCGGGGAGCCGACGTCGGAACTCGAATTCGTGACGTCTGTAGGCTCGTCGGCCGACTGAATAATTTCTCTTCCTATATCGGGTTGTCGGGTGGCCCGGACCTCCCGACGAAGTAGATCGGCCCGATTTCCCACTTTTTCTCCCTTTTGGTTGGCACGTGTGTAGCATGATTGGACTGTCGGGACACGATTTCCTTTCCCTCTTCATTTCACCTATCTTATTTCTATATTCTCAATGGAATATTTTTTGTGAATATCTCACAGAAAACAATTCCTTTCCCGGCTTAAGTCACGCTGGACATTGAACTACATCTGATAGATATTGAGAAAGGACCCTAACTCAAAAGAAAAATCTAAAAGGAAAAATTTTCATTTTTATTCAGATGAATGAGGCTTAGAAAAATGTTTTCCAAAAGAGAATACTAATCAGAAATCATCTGTAACATTGATGCAAGAGAAGCATCGCATTCACTAGGTCTCAAATACATTTTTGTCGGGGAAATTCTATTTCACGCTTCCACGATCATCAGGAAGACCGGAAAAAATGGAATACACATTTTCTGGAAGCAATCTCACTCTGCGAAAATGTTAGAAACATTTCTTTTGGAGAGACACTTTAAAATTATTGTTTTTTTGACATTAGAACTTATCATGGAGTATTATAGATTGATTTGTTTGAAAAAATGGACAAGATGTTCATAAAATCAGATGTGGAATTATCTGCGACTGAAAGATAAACTTTAGTCACTATGTTTCATCGTTCAAGATTAACCTCTTGTGGGGTTTTTATGTTGAAAAGGAAAATATTCTCAATTGAATATTGAATAGAATTTTTTTTTCTGTGAATTAAAAAATCGAAGATGAAAGTTGATTTTTTTTTTGTAAATATCTAACAAAAAACAAGTACTTCCCAGGCTAAAGCTACGCTGGGCATTGAATTACATCTGCTAGATATTGAGAAAGAACCCTAACTCAAAAGTAAAAATCTGAAATTGAAAATTTTCATTTTCATTCAGATAGTTATTTGATTTTCTATTCCAGTCTTGATCAAGAACTCATATAGATGAATGAGGCAAAGGAAAAAGTTGCCCAAAAGAGAGTACCGGCTAGAAATCGTTTGCAACATACTTTCAAACAAATCGATTTATTTTTTCTGGTTTTTCGTGCAACTATTTGTGTTATTGAACTAACGACATGGAAATTAACATTCAAGAGACGTATTTGAGCTCAATAAACGGTAATAGTGCAATGACTGCATTGAATAAATATTGAGACCCAATCGCTGTTGGAGCAATCCCAATTCTTTTCTTTTTCGACACAGCAGGAGCCATCCTTGCCGGTTCACGTATAACCAGTAACTGATAGCACTTGATCGGGAATATTAAAATCGAAATGTGTGTACAGTCGATCCAATCAGTCCTGGTGTCGACTCCCCGATATTGGGTCCAATAAACTGGTACGTCTGTATGCCTCCTATAGCTCTCTATTGTATTGTTGTTATTATGTTCAATATTAGTACAGAAGTTGTCAAAAATAAAAAGTGTATTTTGTCATATATTCCAAGTCCCCGTTTTCTAGATAAATACCAACATATATATATATATATATATATATATATATATATATATATATATATATATATATATATATATAATAGGTAGTATTTATTTGAAATCTACCCAAAAGTAAGTCTTTCCTTTTGTAAATCCGAACCTACAACTCCATTGCTTCAGGCTAGCGCAAACCGTCCGATGAATCGGAGTTTTGACTGGAATATTCAGCAGCAGATAGAGAAAGTAATTTCTATAGAGATAAGAAACCTCTTCCAGTAAAAAACCCCTCCAGTGAATACCACTTATGGAATCAAATAATTTCTGACGTTATTTCAGGAAATTATAATAATACGTCTTCCTAATTGCAATTTAAATGTAATTCTTGTATTTGTAGTAATAGGTAGACGAGTTTTTATAAATGGATCACCTTGTATATTTTTTATATTTATGAAATACACCTGATAATTTGAGTTCAGTGACACACAATATTTATGGTTTGAATGATAATGGTTCAAAGAGATTCAATGAAGTAGGTACATTTTAATACGAAAAAAAATGTTCCAGTGCAAAAAGAGAAATGTAAACGTCGTAGGTTTTTGCCAATAGGCCAATAAGCATTTTAAACGCTGAAAGAGACAGAAGAAAGCTCTGTAGAAAAATATTTTCACCTATCTCACTATCACTACAAAAACATGAATCACTACACATCATCAATGATGTAAATAATGTCATACTGTGTACATGGGTTCGAATTATTGGGGAAAAATTATATATATATATATATATATATATATATATATATATATATATATATATATATATATATATATATATATTTATATATATATATTATAATATATTCATTTGTATAGGTAAATATTTATAATAAATAGTAAGTAAATATAGCAAGTAACAATAATAATAAGTAAATATATTCAAGCAGTTCCACATGATCATACAAATAAATATCGAAACGCCAAAAGAAACCCTTAGGTTGAGCATAGGTACAATTCATCATTCATTTCGTTATACCTATAGTCGTACTTTCGTCCATTCGGTTGCAACTAGTGGCCATATCTCTGTGATTGTAACATGCGTCACCAAATAAACTTCTAATAGGAGCATCTACATAACAATCCATATCACACCAACAATATATAATATTCATCATAACAATCCAATTAATGAATAAATACACGGTTTTTCTCCTTCCTCCTTCCTCCTTTCTTATGAGCTTCAGGTAAATTCGAGTTTTCCAGGCTGCAGAATGGCTCTGGCTCAACCAGCGGCCCACCCTTATCCGTGACAATGCATCCGTTAATTCTCCTTTACTGCCCAATTTATTCATTATATCAAGGTAATCCCATACATCAACCAGAATGTCCTCGTTTCTGTAGTTACTGTTAACTAAGCGCATATTTTGATAGCGTATATTACCTGAATCATGCATGCTTTAGAGATGGGTCAGAGTATTCAGTACAAGACCCAAATACGCCTGCTGCTGCAGTTCACTCAGGAGTCTTAGACCGGTTCGTGTTCTATATTTTTCCAGTGTGTATGTGTATGTACATTTCTTGATAATATCGTCTATTGATATAAGGTCAGAAATATGAATAGATTATTTTAATTCATGTAACAACAAGAGCATGTCCAGTTTCATACATCATTTTATGACTGAACCTTACATGTACCCTTATGAGTGATGATCATTAACAGAATAAATTGATTTTTGCAAGGCTTTCAATTGATTTATTACTCAAAACATCAATGGAATTGCATGTATACAAGATATCGAATGCGAATATGAATAATGTTGCATTCTGATTATTTTTCTAACTACAGGAGGATATTTTACAATCCCTTCCGCACATGGGCCACTTTTTTGCTGCCATCACGTTTGGAATAGTGGTGGACCACGTCAGAGAGTCAGGTCTTGTATCCACAACCACATCTAGAAAATTCTTTGTTTATCTATGTGAGTATTGAATTACTTCTTCTCGGAGTGTTGGAATGTGAATGAGATAAGTATCATTTTCATCTTCTATGAAGGCTGATTCAATATCAAAAAACAAACCGATAGATCTGAACGTTATGGAAAACGGATTTCAAATGAACATGTGGTTAAAATTTTTCGAAATAAATGTTGAATGGTGAAAAAAATCTGAAGATTTTACGATGTGTTTCTGATCCTGAAAGGGAAAAAGAATGAAATATCCCACTATCAAGTTGGAAAAAGATTGTCTCTTCTGACTTCTCTGATATCAATGCTTTCATTCTCAGATCTAAAATTCTTGATGATATTTTGAAGAGTGGCTTATTTTCCGAAATTATGTTTTTCCTTCTGAAAGATAATTTAACTGATGTATATATATATATATATATATATATATATATATATATATATATATATATATATATATATATATATATATATATATATATATATATATATATATATATATTTATATATATATTATATATATATATATATATTATATATATAATATATATATTGTTATGTTTAGAAGTACGTGTTAGATGTTCAAAGAGTTAAAATAAAAATTATAAATTAAAAAAGCACATAAATAAAAAAATGTTCATATTTAGTAATTTATGCTATGTTGAAAAGTGAAACATTCTCAATTGAATATTGATAGAAATTTTTTCTGTGAATTGAAAAATCCACGATAAAAATGATTCCACATCTGATTTTATGTACATCCTGTTCATATTTTCAACAAATCAATTTATGCCATGTTATTTTACAGTTTTTCTGGGGATTCTACCGTTTTTTCTGAAACCTTATATAAAATTAGTCGATACCTATGTTTGAAATAAACATGTTTTCAGCAATTGGCATGATTTAAAAAAATTAGAGAAATCAAAATTTACTAATATATTTTTGAGCACAAGCAGACAACAAAATGTTAAAGTTAGAACATTCTGTATATGAAATTAGATCTGAACACAATAGCCAATGAGATGCCCGGAAAGATTTTGATGCAAAATTATGAATATTGAAAATATGAAAAGCAGAAAACGTCAAAAATGATTTTTTATATATCATGTATATAGTATGTAAAGTATTTAGAAACGATTCGTGAATAAAAATTGTCAAATAAACGAAAATAATGGAAAGTGCAACGAAAAAGTGCGTGTAAATCGAAAATTCGTGAAGAAAACAAAGGATATGTGGTTCAAGGGAAAAAAATCAACAAGCAAGGGAATTGGAAAAAAATAATTTTAGAAGAACCAACTCAAGAAATTTGAATTTAAAAAATCAATCATATTTTCGTTACAAAAAGTTATTTGCCAATACAACACAAGGAAATACTAGCAAGAACTGTAGCTGATAAAAAATCCAGATGCTGAATCTCACCTTCTCATTTGAAACATATACCAGTACGAGGGCGAATTCACAGTCGACAAGGAGGCTGCAGACTGGAAAGGCAGTTTCCAGGAACGGAAGAGCGATCCGAGACACTGAACATTTTCGTTTCAAGAAGCCACAGGTACTTTGAACCATAAAAAGTTACTGAACTCAGTGAATTTCAAAAATAAACCTTTTTAAGGAACCCTTTTGATAGAACACTTTCATAAATTGGTATATAGACTACATAACCTACAAAAATTGGTTACATTTCAGTTTTTATTATCACATAACTTCACTTTTCATGTATATTTTGCTATGAATCACTAATTTGAGTTGATTATCGCAGAATAGGTAACAGTAAGTCTTCCTGAATGAAGGAAATTATTATTTTGATGAATTTCTGCCTTATTTTCATTGATTGAGCAATAACAAGTTGCCATTTTCTGACACTGACATCAAGAACGACCAGAGGGCTCCACTCCTGAGATTCCATAGGCGTACCGATTGAAAGGTAAAAGAATCAATGGGAAAAAGATAAAATACATAGCCGGGCATTTGAAATATTTATATGGGTATTTTTATATGAACATATTGAATTGAATTCAAAGGGCAACATCTAAAAAACAATTCGTTGTTCCCTCCGAGTGATATATGCAGATGAAGATTCGACAACTTAGATACTTCCAGTTATATTACCACTCATTGGAGGGTAGTATGTTCTATTTTTCAATTTCATTTTTTATTTAGTATCACTTGATAGTTAGTTCGTTTGTTTGTTAGTTTGGGTCAAATCTTGCAAGTGAATTTTGACTGACTTCTAGTCGTACGATTGATTTTAAATTTGGCAGGTGTTTATAACTCCGTGACAATGCATTATGGAATTTTTGTTAGAGAAAAAAACAAAGCGGTGGCTCTAAGATGGCGGACGAGATTTGTAATTATTGCCCGATTTGATTCAAAATTGGTGTGTGGGGGGTTTCGGGGTCGGAGATTATGAATTTCATGTCGAAACTTATAAATTGAAAATGGCGGCTCCAAGATGGTGGACGAGTTTTGTGATTATGGTCCTATTCGATTCAAAATTGGTATGCGGTGGTTTTCGGGGTCGGAAATTATGAATTCTCTGTCAATTCATAGAGTCAAGATGGCAGCCCCAAGATGGAGGATGAGTTTTGTGATTATGGTCTGATTCGATTCAAAATCGGTATACGGTGGTTTTCCCGGTCGGAGATGTTGGATTTTGTGTCGAAATTTATGAATTTAAGATGGCGGCTCCAAGAAGAAGGACGGGTTTTCTGATTATGGTCATATTTCATTCAAAATTTGTGTGTGGGGGTTTTCAGGTTCGGAGATTATGAATTTTTTGTCAAAAACCATAAATTCAAGATGACATCTTCAGGATGGCAAACGAGTTTTGTAATTATGGTCAGAATCTATTCAAAATTGGTTTGTGGGAGTTTTTGGGGTTGGAGATCGTGATTTCTTTCAGCTCAAAACTTACAGGGAAGATACTTTGGAATAACAATGCTCTATTGGATATGAACAGATTAAGGCGAACTGATACAATAGCAGAAAATAAAATCGCTAATAAAAACCTTACTAAAGACAAGCTTCTATTTAAGCCGTGTACTTAAACGTATGAAATAAGTTTAAGTCATCGATGCCCATGATTTAATTATTTTTTCTTGAATTATTTGGTTCCAAATAGATTGTCGCGCGAATTGTAATGGAATTATTACTTCGACAAGTTCTTACCTACCAACCAATAACTGCCCAATGAAATCAATTGGTACCTACTTTCATGAACACTTCGCGCGACAAGCTGTTTGAAACCAAATAATTCAACAAAAAATAATTGAATCATTGTTAGCGAGACTTAAACTTATGTCATACGTTTTAGTACACGGCTTGAATAAAAACTTGTCTTTAAAAAGTTTTTTTTTTAATACCTAAGAATACCTATGGATACTCTAGTTGAATAACCATTATCATATTATAATTTTCACACTAATTGGCAATGGAATGAAGTTCACTTTTCAATTTCTTATCTCATTTGATAACAAATTTTGAATAAAGTTCAAAGTTTCACAAATTTGAAAAAGTTTAAAAAATACACAGACCTTGCAAAATATTAATGCTTTCTCTGGCTTATGAGTTGCTGTATTTTTGCTTCTCTTACAGGTGCCGTTCTCTTGAAGTTATTTAGTCCAATAAAAACATGCTTCTTGATTGTTGAAATTTCTTCGGCAGACCAAGTTGAAACGGAAGGTTGAATAAATACACCACGAATGAAAATTTTATGTTCGCAATATGTAATAGGATTTGAATGAATTTTATTCAAGTAAAATGATCAACATTAATGTTATTTTTTACATATATAAATTATCATATTGCATTAACACTCATACCCAGACTTTCCAGACAATTTCCAAAAATATACTCACTCGCATGAATTTGTTAGAAATGAGCACTTTTGCTCATTTTCATGAAGCTATAGAGTAGGTAAGTAGGTACTACAAATTAGTCAAAATATGGGTGTGATAGCCAACAATGGGCGTGAAGTTCATATCCACAAGTACACTGAGAAAAATAAAATTTTATTTTATCCTTTTCCGTTTTTTCACATGGATTCATATTCGGTTAGGGACGTGAATATACTGATATTTCCAGTTTCAACTGAAGGTGAGAAAATGTTATCAGCTTGATGAATAAGTTCGATTTGGAAAAATGAAATGGGCGTGAGCTTATTTAAAAAAAATCACAGACGCCAAAATGACTTTGTTCACCGTTGTGCTTGTGATATGTCATGTTATTGGCCTTTTTCTCATGTTGGATATGGCGCCAGAATTTTCCAGGCCGTCAAAGTGTGTGAAATGGGGTTGATATAATTTGAAAATACACAGATGCCGCAAATTGCTTTCTACAACTTTTTGCACATAATTGGACTTTTATACCGGTGCCACGTTATAGTTTGCCAGACTGGCAAATGAGGTGGAATAAGGGCGGTTATTGAATAACGATACAAAATACTCAAAACAAATTGATGACCGAAAAAGTTTAAATCGGAATATATTAAATCGTTTCAACAGAGAGGACCAATATCAAAAATAAATATTCTGGCATCCAATCAGAGACGAAGGAGAGACCGATAACAATCACATAGTAAAAGCAGAAAAGTTTGCGAAGCCATTTGTGGCCTTTGTGATTTTTCAAAAATTATCAACCCCCGTTTTCACCCCCTTTGACGGCCTGACAAATTCTGGCGTCTCATCAGTGATGAAGAGAAGACCAATATCAATAACATATAACATGCACAGATGTGTACAAAGCCATTGGTGGTCTCTGTGAATTTTCAAAATATATCAACCCCCTTTGGCGGCCAGCAAGCAACATCGGGCGCGCTTAGTACTTGGATGTGAGACCACCCGACAAGGAAGGTGCGCGTTAAAACGTCCTAACAACTGTAGCGTAGTAGCATATTTGCAGCAGCAGGCATCTCATCGAAGAGATCACGAGCTGAGACGATAGATATGCCCTACCTCTGAAATAACCGAGGATTCGGCAAAATTTCCGGTTGGGGGGGGGGGGGGAGTGTGCTCACCGGCATCGGTGTTTAGCCCTGGTCGCAGAAATAGGCCGACGTTAAATAAAGCAATGAAAAAATAGCAGAAAGATGTACAAAGCCATTTTCAAATCATATCAACCCTCGTTTTCACCCCCTTTGGCGGCCTGGCAAATTCTGACGCCATATTAGTGATGAAGGAAACACTCATAACAATAACATATGAGAAGCCGAAAGTGTACAAAGCCATTTGAGCATCTGTGAATTATTTAAAATAACTTCACCACCATTCCACTTTCTCAAATCGATTTTCGGTCTGATAAAAATTTCTCACGTTCAGTTGAAACTGGAAATCTCAGTATATTCACGCCCCTAACTAAATAAAAACCTATATGAAAAAAAAAACGGAAAGGGAAAAAATAAAATTATCGATATTTCATTTTTCTCAGTGTACTTGTGGATGTGGCTAACTTCAAATCCATCATCATTATCTAGAAACATTCTATAAACAACTATTAGGACTATTCCCATTCACAATATCCAAAATAAACGGATATGGTTTTTCATTATATTTAACTCTTAAGTGTGTTCAAATGAAGGTTTGTTTTTATTCTTATATATTTTGTAACCATACCTCTCAGTGTTTTCGAAAATATACAGGGTGTTTCTCATTCACATGCTGATATTCAAGGAGGTTATTCTTGAGTCCATTGTGGGAAAAACCTCCATGTGAACATATGTCCTAAAGGTCTTAACTTTTAAACTTCAAATTTAAGAAAAAAAGAAATTTTTCAGGATAACTTTGGTACGACCCTTGTGAAACGTAGTACGTATTTTCTATGCATCAGAAGGCATTTTCTGCTGTACAACATAATTTTTTATTCTTGCCAGTGGCGTTCGTGCGGGACTAGCACTGAATCATTTTAAAGAGAAGAGTGATACCCCACTGCTTTTTCCTAAAGTATTTTTGGAATCCTCATTCCCTTACGAACAAATCTGGTCACTTGAAATTCATCCGTTTGACGTACGGTTTTCGCATAAAAAAATTAAATGCATTCTTTTGCATCCTATTTACGAGAAAAACCAATTGATGTAACTCTAAACAAAAATGTATTTAAGAGAAGAACGGAGAAATCATAAAATAAAAGTGATCTTAATACATTTTGGAATGCTAACACAAAATTATTCTGAACGCAGAAAGAAATAAATTAAATCAGATTTTCAAAATGTGAACTTCCTGCAAATGGAGAATGCCGGAAATGTTTCTAATAGTTACGCAAGAAACTATGATTCGATTTCCGAACTGCTCTTCAGTATGAATTGGTGTGCTGTAAACCAATGTTTCAAGATGACCCCACAGAAAATAATCTGAATTATTGAGGTCCTCAGACCTAGGTGGCCATGCCTGTGGTCCTACGCGATTTATCCAGTGATTATTGTAATTTTGTTTAAATATTCGCGCGCCAGAGCACTGAAGTGCGCTGATACCCCATCTTGCATAAACCACAGTCGATTCCTTACTAAAATAGGAACATCTTCCATCAAAGCTGACAATTCTTCTACGAGAAACTGCCAGTAATTATTCCCATTCAACCTCGCACGAAGAAAATAGGGTCCAATTAAATAATCACCGCATATTTCAGCCCACACAAGACAAGATTCCAAGATTGCATGTTGGTTTTATTCAGCCCAAAAAAAATTATCGTGAAAGTTCTGGATGGTGTTTCTGGAACAATTGGCTTCATCGGTGAATAAAATTTCAGAATCAAGTAATGGATTTTCATAGACTTTTTGAAGAAAAGATTGGCAAAAGTCCATCCGTAATGGGAAGTCACGAGGGAGTAGCGCCTGAGCCCGTTGGATATGATAGGAATATGATAAAAAGTCATGAAGAATTTTCTAAACAAGAATATGTGAGATATTCAAATTGTTCCCAATTTTTCGTGTACTTAATCCGGGATCTTCCTCAATTGAATTCTCAAAACCGCTACCTCAATTCCTAGTGTTTTTACAGTACGTTGTACTCCTTTTAGTCGATTGTCTTGTTCAAAACTTTTCTAATCGCACGACCTTCTATGACTATTTGAAAATGTTCGGGCATCCGGAATATTATTATTTGGAAAGCGGTTTCCATACAACCACCTGGCTGTGCGTTACCTTCAGCAAGCCCATACATGTAAAGCATATTTGCAAAACATGATTAGTAAAATGAACCATGTTTCATAATATTGTTAATTTTGATGACTTGAATACTTGACAACTAGACTGAGCAGACAACTATCAAAACTGTTTATGTTTACAAAGAAAAAACTACTTCTCACCTTTTAGATACGTTTTTAAACCTTGATAATACCTAATTCCATAACAACGTGCCAATGAATGATTTTTTTATGCGAAAACCGTACGTCAAATGAAAAAAAATCAGGAAACCAGATTTGCTCAGAAAAAAAATGAGGATTTCAGAAATAATTTTTCCTTTGGAAAAAAGCAGTGGCGTATCACTTTTCTCTTTAAAATGATCCAGTGCAAATCCCACACGAACTCCACTGGCAAGAATGAAAAATTATGTTGTGCAGCAGAAAATGCTTTTGAAAGCATAGAAGATGCGTACACGTTTCACAAAAATATCTAGGGTCATACCAAAGTTATCATAAAAAATTCGTTCCTTAAAACAAAAGTTAAGACCCTTAGGACATATGTTCATATGGAGCTTTTTTCTCAAAATGACAGAAGAGTAACCTCCTTGAATATTAGCATGTTATTGAGAAACATCCTGTGTATGAATTATTTTCTTCGAATGATAGCCAATACGCCTAGTCAACAGTTTACGTGGAGGAATACCAAGCATTCTGATATATCCGAATTTTGAATAGATTCTGAACATAAATCACATAACTCAAATTGTTGAATTTTGCATAAAAATTAAATATTTTCCACACCCCAGATACCAATTTTCACTACCTTTCAACCATGAATCAAAAATCAATCCACTATCTTGAAATGTTCAATGTTTGACGGAAAACTTATGAATTCCAACCACGAAAACACCATACTCACTACCAAAATTGAACAAAATCCAGCTAAAAATCACAAAATCAGAAATATAACCTAAATTTCCTCGGAAGAAATAAGCGCCATCCAGAACGGGAAAAACTGCATTTCACATATTTTATGAGCTAAGGAGGGAAGTACGTGTGGCAATTTGCGCGGCATAAAAGCGACACTAGCGCTGGTGGCAAATCGCTGAACTCAGCGACTGAATCCAAGGTTATACATCACTCGGAATGACCTCCAATATCAATTTTTGTTTACCCTGTAAAAACAAATCAAATTATTCATTATCATTGAATGCAGCATTGAGAGACCTTTCAGATGAAGTATCACAAGACATCTATTTCAATTTTAAAAAATTACCGATTACGTCACCACGTCAAAACCAGTGACATAACCTCTTAAGAATATACATTCAAAAATCGACATTCAAAAACAAAAATCGACCTCTTTCAGGATTTTTGTTGAAAGTACATTGCTTGCGAAATATCGAATTTGTTCCATAATATAATATATATATATATATATATATATATATATATATATATATATATATATATATATATATATATATAGAAGGAAGAGAAATTTGTAACGAATCCAAGAGAGCATCACCATCCGCTGTTTCATGGTTTCCCAATCATCGGGATGGCTTGTGGTCTCCCTCAAATTCGTATCAAACATCTCGTAGTGCTAATACCTACCGGCAAGTACGAAAATGTGAAAAGCATCAAATTATAGATAGTGACACCTATAATCTGTGGTGAAGATATCGTGGATTTTATGGCACGAAATTTCGTGCACATTAACAGGTCACAACAGATGTCAGCATAGCCACCACGACACCAATAGTCGTATCTGTGCTTCAGAGTAACGCAAAGCAAATAACTAGATGCGAGAATTTGTTACGAATTCAGTATCATCATCCGCCAACAGCTGTTTCATGTTTCATCAGGAGGCTTGTGGTCTCTCAATCGTATCTAACATCTCGTAGTGCTAATATTGCTAAGTACGAAAATGTGAAAAGCATCAAATTATCGATAGTGACACCTATAATTTGTGCGGTGAAGCTTAGACCTAACATCGTGGAATTTAATGACACAAAATTTCGTGCACATTAACAGGTCACCAACAGATGTCAGCATAGGCCAACCCACGACACCAATAGTCGTACTCTTACTAGATGGAGAGAAATTTGTTACGAATCAAGAGATCAATCCAGCTGTTTCATGGTTTCCCAATCATCAGGACGGCTTGTGGTCTCTCTCAAATTCGTATCAAACATTTCGTAGGGCTAATACCTAATACAAGTACGAAAATGTAAAAAGTATCAAATTATAGATAGAGACACCTATAATATGTGTGGTGGAGCTTAGACCTAATATCGTGGAATTTTAATGGCACGAAATTTCGTGCACATCACCAGGTCACCAGCAGATGTCAGCGTAGGCCAACCCAAGACACCAAAAGTCGTACTCCTAGTGCGTTCAGGGTGGGTTGGCCTATGCTGACATCTGTTGGTGACCTGTTTATGTGTACAAAATTTCGTGCCATTAAAATTCCACGATATCAGGTCTAAGCTTCACCGCACAGATTATAGGTGTCACTATCTATAATTTGATGCGTTTCACATTTTCGTACTTGCCAGTAGGTATTAGCACTACGAGATGTTTGATACGAATTTTAGAGAGACCACAAGCCGTCCTGATGATTGGGAAACCATGAAACAGCTGTTGGCGGATGGTGATGTTCGCTTGGATTCGTAACAAATTTCTCTTCATCTAGTTATTTGTTTTGCGTTACTCTGAACGCACTATGAGTACGACTATTGGTGATGTGGGTTGGCCTATGCTGACATCTGTTGGTGACCTGTTGATGTGCACGAAATTTCGTGCCATTAAAATTCCACGATATTAGGTATAAGCTTCACCGCACAGATTAAAGGTGTCACTATCTATAATTTGATGCTTTTCACATTTTCGTACTTGCCGGTAGGTATAAGAACTACGAGATGTTTGATACGAATTTGTGAGAGACCACAAGCCGTCCTGATGATTGGGAAACAATGAAACAACTATTGGCGGATGGTGATGCTCTCTTGGATTCGTCACAAATTTCTCTCCATCTAGTCATTTGTTTTGCGTTACTCTGAACGCACTAGGAGTACGACTATTGGTGTCGTGGGTTAGCCTATGCTGACATCTGTTGGTGACCTAATAATGTGCACGAAATTTCGTGCCATTAAAATTCCACGATATTAGGTCTAAGCTTTACCGCACAGATTATAGGTGTCACTATCTATAATTTGATGCTTTTCACATTTTCGTACATGCCGGTAGGTATTAGCACTACGAGATGTTTGATACGAATTTGAGGGACCACAAGCCGTCCTGATGATTGGAAAACCATGAAACAGCTGTTGGCGGATGGTGATGCTCTCTTAGATTCGTAGCAAATTTCTCTTCATCTAGTTATTTGTTTTGCGTCACTCTGAACGCACTTGGAGTACGACTATTGGTGTCATGGGTTGGCCTATGCTGACATCTGTTGGTGACCTGTTAATGTGCACGACATTTCGTGCCATTGAAATTCCACGATATTAGGTCTAAGCTTCACCGCACAGATTATAGGTGTCACTATCTATAATTTAATGCTCTTCATATATTTCATATATATATATATATATATATGCATATATGCTTTCCAAGAGAGGGTTGCTCATCGGTGATAGTGAGTCTGGGAAGACAAATGTGATGTTATCTCTACTGGAGTAACCTCATGGTCCACGATTTACAATTGTGTATTTATATTCCAAGTCACTGTTTCATCTCAAATATAATTATTTGAAGTTATTACTGGAACTACTACCCAAAATTGGTCATTATGAATCCTTTCGATATCGACAAATATTTCGTCATAATTTACAATGACGTTTCTACATGTGATCAAAATATCATAAATAAATATTTCTGTTTTGGCCGTCATAAGCACACCGACTGTTTCTACCTCTGTCAAACTTATGCCGCTATTCCCAAACAACTCATAAGAGATAATGCTAATTTACTCATTATTTTCCAACAAGATCTAACAAATTCAAAGCATATATATGATGAACTTGTTAGTGTGGATATGCCTATGGAAAAATTTCAAGAAATTTATGCTTATTGGTGGAAGGAAAAAATTGGGTTTCTCGTTATTAATAAAGATTGTTCCATCACAGACGGACGTTATAGAAAGGGATTTGATATATTCATTCCTATATAAATAGGGGAGTTGTTTTCTGATGTTCATCCGATATGAATACTCGATTACAGTATCAGTTGTTGCAAGCAAGCAAGCTTTGAAACGTGAATAAACAAGTTTGAAATCCGATGTAGCAACATCTCAATCACAATTGGAAAATACATATGAACCAATTACACAACCTCTGAAAGCATTTTTGTCTTTGGTTGGACAACTAACCCAAGTTAAACCAGAATTGAAACAGTAGATACCAACTCCTCGTCACAGTTATGAGCCAACACCTGAGGAATTTCATCATAGAACTCCTCAAGATTTATCTGAAGGAGAAGAAACATTCCACTATGATACAAGCACACCACAAGACTTGGGTGAAAGCTTTTTCGATGAAAGTATGCAACCTCTGATGGATCCGAAAGAACAATACTTACGACAATTTGCAATTCCCTTACCTCGAGCATATATAGATGACAAAATTTCGAATACCGAAAACAAATTCGATGATACCTCTGGAGTTTATTTCAATCCAGAGACAAAAAACTTTGCTATTGATGATGCAACTGTGGGCTTCAATGGTGCGGATATTGTTATCAACGATACATGTACATATACAGGAACTCCTGGTTTATACGAACTGATGTTCAAAAAACATCCGTCGGGATACCGATATTGATATCATATGAAAAAGTCATGTACAATATCTTGGTTATAATCCGGAAAGGGGGTTATTTACTTCTACTGCACCCAAGTTCATTGATATAATAAAACCACGTGTTACAACACTACATTATATGGCTAAAAAATGTAAATTACAGAAAACTCGGGCATTGAAAAAAACACATTCAGATCACATCTTCTCTTCATACTAGCAAACCGAGATCACGAAAAGGGTCAGTATCCACTATATCTACAAGAAACAGGGTGCGAAAAGGTGAAGGGCTTGATGTTACCAATGCACCTGTTATAAATATTTCGATGATTTCAATGAGTTAGTAGAACGCTTGAAAGTACTGATAGCTGTAAATTCTGGTGGACACACGTGATTGAATAATGAAATCATAAGCATCCTTGAGGAGCTCCGTGAAGCTGGAATAATGAAAAAACAACATGATTGACTTTTTTTCAGTATGTGCCCAACCGTAGCAGTATGCCTATCAATAAATTTGGAGACATTTTCTAATCGAATCGCAAATACCATATCCAACACTTGATATTGTGTCAGCGCTTCTACCACCCAGCACTCCTTTCTATATTTGGGATGCATCCCCATATCATAGCACCCGCATTTTCCATTTGAGAGCAACTCGAGATCTCACAAAAAGTTATTTCGTGTTAGATAATGGTACAACTTCTTACACATTTTCTGTGTACGGTAAATTGAAAAGTATCTGTTTATGTGAATGAAGACACTACGGATGTTGCTCCAGTCGCTGATCTTATGGGAACATATTCGAATTAAGGAGATAAAATAACGTTTTTAATGGATCAGCAACAACACAACACACTTTTTGTAGAAATTGTTTTTCGACGTCTTTTAACTAAAAATGAATGAAATAAAACAAGGAGTCATAACGAATTGCATAAACTAACCCAAAAAACATTCAGAAGGCGACATGTCCTCGTCAAAGGTGACATGATCTTCTACAAACAGATTTGGTGGAAATGATTCCCTACTCTAAATTCAATGGTGGTAATGAGTATATTTGGTTGTTATAAACATATTTTCCAAATATGAATGGTGTGAACCTGTTAAGAGAAAAACTGAACTCTATATCAGTAAAGCTATGGAGAAGATTCTAAAAACTATGAGAGTTAAACCCAAAAATCTACTAACAGATATGGTAAAGGGGTTTCATAATAAAAGTTTCAAGAAGATGATGGAAACGTGGAAAATAAATCATTACAGATCTTTCTCTACTCTTAAAGCAAGTATCGTGGAACGTGTTGATAGAAATTTTAAGAATGAAATGTGAAAACAATTTAGTCTCCAAGGAAATTACAAATGGTTGGATATTCTACCTGATATTGTTTCACAATATGATGATACAGTTCACAGTACCATCAAAATAAAACTTTGGAATGTTTGAAAAAACACGAACGTCACTTACTCCGACATGCTTATACCAATATCAAAACAATAGATCCTAGAAAACGGAAATTTGAAATCAATGACCATGTTAGAATGAGTAAATTTCGAGAGAAATTTTCCAAACGTTATGTTCCCAATTGGTCGAATGAAATTTTCACTATGAAAAAAGTATATGAGTCAAATCCTGTGGTATATTTTTTTGAAGATCAGAATAATAACATGATTTGAAGTGGATTCAATGGAGGAGAACTTCAGAAAGGTAAATATCCGGATGTCTTTCTGGTTGAGAACATTATAAAAAAAGGAAATAAACTCTATGTCAAAGGGTTAGGATTGTCAAATCACTATAATTCATGATATTGTTTAATAAAATAAACTATGTTTTTTGAATTATTTTTCATTTATTAACTACAACATTTTCCATTAGTGATATTGTGTCTATGTACAGGATTCAAAACAACACTGAGTAAAGTTGCAATTGTTTCTATACGTCTTTTGAAATGTATTCGATCCAATACCATATACTCCCAAAATTTATCTCTTGCTTCCTCATATGCAAATCTCCAGGTTATCACAAGGTGGATTGTGTTTGGGTTTCATCAATGGTTTCTTTCTTCATGATCTCTGCGTACATTCAGTTACAAAACTTTTGGGGTAGAGATATATGAATTCTTATGCCATACTTATATTTTCACTTTTGCGATTCTCTTCTGGCTTCAGTAACTTCACATCGTTATTCAATATATCACCACTGAGTTTTGCAAGTCCATTCTTGAAAATTCGGAAAAATTATCCATACTGTTGTTTTTTCAAGATATCCACTCTATAGTCCACCAGTGGTAGCAGCTCCCATAACATGCAGACTGTTTCCAAACCCAAATGTACTGAGGAGTAACCTTTTATAATTCTTATTGCTCTCCCATTATTGAACTGTTTTAATTCGATCGTAAATTTATGGTTTTCCAATGTTTCTGGAGGATTCGAAGAGTACAAGTAGTTGGTAATCACTCCTTGGTATGTTATAAACTGTTTCTACTCATCTCCTGAGAACACCACTCGATTTCCTTTATTTCCAGTGATTTCAATGCATGGAGAATAATTTAAATCGTATGATAGATTCACAACCACAAATATACTTTTCGATTTATTCAGAGAAAATCATCTCTCACCCAACAGTACATTTTCATTCAATGAGTTTTCACTTGTTACATCAAACGTAAAACCAATTTGATTCATTTTGATCGTAACTCCACCTGTCAGGGAACCCAGAAATATTTTAAACCAGTGATATCGGTTATTCGAGTTCGTTCATACACTACTTATTGAGCAGTTCATCTGGTGCTGGTAGTAATAAAGTTGTTGTCAGTTCCAGGATTTAATTTTGTAATATCCAACCCCATTCCTGGGCTCCTAAATCGTCCCCTAAGCAAGTTTGAATCTGGCAGTAGTTATGATAAATATGTTGATGAGCTGCTGCAATTATCAGGGGAAGGGTTGACGACTGCACAGGTTTATTAGGCTTTGTTGATTTGACGAATTTTGTGTAGGGAAGATTATCAATATTGTCCTCAGATTTTGGAGCATTATATATTGCTATCAAGATGCGTACTCCATTCTCAAACAATGTTTGTATAAGTGAATAATCAACTTTATAAGCCGTACTATGTATTGGGATTCACGGATGACCTTGCGTTATGACATGTATGACTGAGCCCTCCGCACTCTCCACCCACTATCTCAAAAACGGTTGAATTTATAGAGAAATTTTTCCACAAAATTTGTGGAGAATTTCGTGCTCTACAACTTTTATGATAAATGCAAATATCATTTGAAACATACGAAGCGAGATATTTACCAAAAACCGATTTTTGCGACTTTTGACCTTGAATATCTTGAGACGCGGAACGATATTTTATAGAGGTTAGAGCCAACTTTTAAAATGCCGAAACAAAGGTTTACACAAGTTTATAGCTGTTCATCTTTCATTCCTAGGTTTACCATCTATTGAAAACTATTTCGTTGCATTATTAGGGCTCTTCGTTGCCTATAAAAACGGTGAAATAGTAACTTCGTTACAGTCTCATGGAGTGTTTTCAATATTGGTAGTTGATGAATATATGCTGCACCCAGTTGTGATCATCTACCAATATAAAATGGAAAGTACGGCACGAAGAGATCAGTGGTGTTTGTATCAACTAGACATCATATGATGATGGCAAATATGATTTCACTGAAACTTGATAAAATTGTACCTTCTCCAGTTATTAAGATATGGTAATGTGTTTTCTTCTGCGATATTTTTTTCGTTTCCGAATGTGAAGTCATTCCTAATCATCGAATCAGGTTAACAAGAAATGACTCCAATTTGAATTCAAAAGATAATACTGAATATGTGAAAATATGTGAAATCCTTGAATTATTTGTTTCTCGGAACGTCTTCCTTTTATAAAATCAACCGATAAAAAAAATGTGATTTCATTGTTATTCCAAACTACCTTCGCTGATACATTGTTTTCTTATCTTGAAGAATGAAGATATATTCCACCCATATGTAGCTGCCCGATAGCTCTCATTCGCATTTATAATGAGTCTATTTTCTTCAATTATTCAACATAAACGCATTTCAACAAAATGTACACTTCTTTCTTTTTCGTTGTTATAGCTCATTTTCCACCAGCTGCTCTGATGTTCGTTCTAGGATACACCGGTTGCGATCCTGCAGCTCCTGCTGCACTATATACAGCGGCTTTGGCGATGACTGGAGCTACACCAGCTGGAGCTTTTGCTAGTGCGGCAGATATCGCTCCCAACTTTGCTGGTGAGTTCGCCAAAAATGTATCTTCAAGTCGCGACGAAATATATTTGTTGGCAGTTATTGCACAGAAATTAATTTTTATTGTAAGCTTGTTTTCCAGAAATTTTATCAGTCAATCATATTTTGGCGGAAGAACAAGGAGGGTTCTTCAAACAAAATGGATAAAATGTTTTTCGAAAAAACTCACCCGACCACAAAAGAAATAGCCTATTTCAATTCACAAATGAAATTCATGAGATTATTTCCTGAGGTAGGAGCATGATAGTATTGTTATTATTTTTATCTATCTGAATGGAATATAACTAAAATAACAAAAGCCATACTCAATATATTTTCGAATAACAAAATTAGCATATCTAAAGATAGCAGGAGGTTCAGAGAAGAATACAGTTATGCATTGATTGTCTGTGAAGACGTGGCAGTGATTGATGAGGATGACTGTGAGTTCAGCAGGGTAATATGGGGCAATATGCTCTTGAAATCAGAAGAAATTATGAAAATCACGTGGAATATTTCAACTCATTTCACCCCGAATCATTGTTATGATATAATGAACATCTCATTGGGTGAGGTGATGAATCAGTCGAATATAACACGTCAAAGAATGGTAACAATAAGTATTTTAGCATTCTTATGCGCATACTATACCTTCCCAAACTTATTGGAATCCATCATTTCAAAGTTAAGTGTCATTTGATGAGCCTCAATAGACGAGACGTATGGATATACTTTACCACAGAAGTAGTCAATATGGCTATTTCAGGATCCAATGAAATAATATTTACGATAATTCGTGATGAGTCCAATAAAATAATAAATATAAAGCAACGCATGTGATTTTTTCCCAAAATGTTCATTATCTAATTCTCAAAAATCAATTGAAAAAATTCCAAGCGCTATTGTCGATAATTTTCCATTTTCTTCTAAGAGTTCCAGAAATTAGGCTGAATTAAATGTTGTTCAAATGAGTTTTTAACGTTGCTTTCATATCCGGCGTTATGTACACCCAGCGCATGAGAAACGGTTTGTCATGCAGTGTTCCTATTGTATTCAGTGCCGATTCAAAATTATTAAATTCCAGAGTACTTTTCATTCTGCCCAACATGCACAACAGGATAGAAAATTTTAATGAAAACTTAAAAAAAAAACTACAATAACTTAAACCCTGAGTGAAGAAATGTTTATGAAGTTACCTGAAATAGTGACAAATCTGCAATTAAAAATACATACAAAATACCAATTTCCAATGTGACTTATTAAATGATAGTGCAGTGTCAAACGTGACGCCAAGATCAGTAAATGTTTCTGGTCTCTCAACGGCAACGTTTTCTATTGGGTAATCAAAGATTGGGATATTTGTTTTCAAACTGTAGGACATAACTTTACATTCATCCGGATTTAGTGACAAGTTATTTCGATAGCACCATTCTACAACCCGTCTTGAATTTGCTGAGAGGTTCTCGCAATCACCGATGTTCTCCACAAGGCAGTATAGTTTTAGATCATCAGCATACAAAAGGAAATATACATTTATAACATTTTCAAAATCATTAATGAAGATTTCGAAGAGCAGCGGTCCCAGATTTGACCCTTGTGGAACACCGGACGAGGCACTGTATTCGGCAGACTTAAAACCATTGAGCTGGACATATTGTTTCCGATCCCGTAGGTAGGACTGAAAGAGTGCAATCAAGGAGGGGGATAATCCAGAAGCTATAAGTTTGTTGAGTAGAATGTCATTGTCAAGTCTGTCGAAGGCCTTAGAAAAATCTGTGTAAATAACATCAGTTTGGGCTCTGTTGTCAATAGATTCAGCGATATATTGGATTAGAAGGTTGGTGACCGTTGAACGACTTTTCATGAAACCGTGTTGGTTTATACTTATATTGCAACTTAGATGACGATATATAACTCGCTCCAGCAGAATCTCAAAAACCTTTGCAAAGTTGCAAATAATAGAGATAGGCCGATAATTTGAAATATCTCGTCTATCTACTTTCTTGAAAATGGGACAGTCCTTTGAGGATTTCCAGATCCTTGGTATTGTAGCCAATTTAAACAAATATTGATTAGTATAGAGAGAGGACGAGCAAGCACAAGTGCACAATCTTTTAGGATGAAAGCTGGAATATCATCAGAGCCAATGGTTTTTTTTGGCTTAAGCGACATTAGTGCTTCATATACTTCGTTTTCACTGAAGCTTGATATATTTAGAAAGTGATTATTATCAGTCCCAGAGTTAGGTTGGAAAGGGGAAGAAGCGGTATAGGATTGTTTAAAAAGATTTGCAAAACCGTTTAGAATATTAGAAGGCCCCTCCAGCAGTTGACCTTCAGAATTCAGTACTTGTGATATTTTGGAGCTACCTCGTTTATTATTTATAAATGACCAAAATCTGTTGGGATTGACATATATTTCTTCCTCGATTTAACCAAAAAAAAATTTGTATGCGACATCAACATCATGCTCTATTTTTGCCCGAAGGTGTTTGAAATCCTCAAGGGCCTGCAAATTACTTTCACGCTTGTATTTGCGCCAGATTCCGCTTTAGCCTGTTTATGTGCTACCATTATACCAAGGAGGATATCTATTTTTGGATTTAACTGTATACTTGGGACAGCAGCGATCAAAAACATTATGAAGTTTTCCATAGAAATAAGTGGATGCATCTTCTGAGTTATCAAAAGCTTCTAAGAAGGTCCAGTCAATAAGATATATTTGATTTATGGACCTTCGGGGGCCCGTATCTCCTAATATTATCTTTTCCGCGCAAAATTTTCGATTGCTATACTATTTTTATCATGTTTTGAAGCACAAGTGAAAATTTTGTGAAGATACTGGGTGATCTCATATTCTTGACTTATTCCGGTTTTGCTTCTTAGTCCGACGCCAGCAAGTGAATTTCGAAACTTTGTTTGAACCTCTTGAAATTTTCTGACACATTACCGCTGAAATAGAGTTATTCTGGAAGTCTGTTTTCCATCTTCAACCCACTCTTAAATTTCAGGTTTCCTTTACGACTGCGCCATGTTTAATTACTCTTTATTAAAAATATCTAATTACAATACGTGTCTCTGACAAGACCAGTCTGCCTTGATCAATTCCTAAAATATAGGAGGGAGGAGTACCGAATATGAAACATATACAACATCCATAGTGCATATGTCTTCTTTTACTGTACAATTTTCTTGAATTTATAAGTAATTGTTGATCATTACTGGTTGATTCTTATCTGTTTAGGACCTCGCTTCTTGGCAGTTTAGAATCTCACCCATTCATTGGGAAAAATACTTCGAAACAAGTGGAAAGGAAAGAACCGTTAAACTATGATAGTTCCGATTATGGAATGTTTCTTGAATCGAATTCAATTTCAGGAACTGTTTTTGGTCTCTGCCAAACCGTGGGAGCTGCAGGACTTTTGGCGGCGAATTACGTTGTCGCGGAAGGACTACATGGATCGGTGAGTATTGCATACCTACATCCTTCCGAAATGAGAAATCCATCATAATCCATAAATACCTGTCGAAGTGATCCCACTATTAATCTTTCACTCTCTCACCATTCTCAAGAAGTCCACAAATTTTTCATCCTCTGATATTCGTCTCAGTCATACTCACTGATTGAAAATATCAGTTATGGAAAAAAATATTTTTAAATTTTTATCATAAATCCGAATGGAAAATTTGAAAAAACATGTGTTCAGTAAATGGGTGAAGGAGGGACATTCGTGTCGCGAACGTAGAGATTTCCAACCATTGGTTGAGAACCCAGTTTTACGTCGAATCACATGCTTTTTTTTTGTCCAAACGTTGATAATCTTTGCATTCAAAATATCTTATTTTCTTCTCACAAAGTAGTGATGAAGTGTAATGAATTTCATGGTATCTTATCAAGATTATACAAAATAAAATATGGAAAACCGAATAAATAAAAATCTGATAAGGTTCAGGTTGTGGAGTTCATGTTGTAGAGTACTTGTCTAGGGAATTCTGATTGGACGGGTGATATCTGTTGGTGTACTATATATTTTCAAATCGACAGCAAAAATAATGTGAAGATGAGGATATCTGCAGAGATAGATCTGTTTCCTGTGGCCGAAAATAGAGCTGAGAAATTACAGTATTTCGACTTACGGGGACCATATTTCAGAGAGTATTTGAGAGCGTTTTGACTTTGTATTCATGTTCAGGAGTTGAGAATTCCTAAATATTACCCAACGGCATGTCTCAAATCGCGCGAGTCCAGCAAACGAACAATTACCTAAGACATATATTGAGAAAAGCGTATATTCGGGGTTGGAGAAGCTCTAACAACAAATGGTCTGTTAACAGTTTTTCAATGAGCTTTTTCGATTATTGAAAATACTAATATATTCTTGAATTTAATTGAATATATATATATATATATATATATATATATATATATATATATATATATATATATATATATATATATATATATATATATATATATATATATCAGGATTCGAAGCTCACTGTGAAACTACCTCAAAATGGATGGGATAACCAACAGCAAACTCCTTTCCTAGCTAATGCATCGACATTGGATTACATCTGATGAATAATCTTGTGAAGCCTCTCAATACGAGGTACTTTTGCAAATGCTTGTTCTGAAGCAGATACACTTCAGGCAATACAATTCGGGTTGACCACTTGTATACCGGTTTAGGGGTTTTTACCACTCATCAGTACAAGGTCGGTCATGAAGAAAAGAACTAATGTCTGCGAACTCGAATGGATTGATTCAAATCTCCTAACTTCACGGCTCAGTCTGAGGCGAGAACTGTTATGCGGAAAAGTCCACGTGACAGCGTGACGTGACTCCAAAGATGGAGGTAGGTATCTGCAATACAGAGTCCAGCGAGTTTTTGCGTGTGCCAAGCAGTCCAATCTATAGATAAAAAATTAATTGTTTTCACGCAAAAAAATATTACATGTATTATCTGAAGGTTTCAGTTGATAGGAAGGAGGATTAGTACATGATGAATACCTAAAAACGTACAGCCAGTTTTGACCTATTTTTGAAAAACATCGATCAAAGTCGGAAAATTCAGTTAGTGGGCCGCAGAATTACGTTTTAGAGAAAAGTTATAGGTATTTAAAATATAATTTCTCATGCGTTGGAATCGACAAAATGAATTTGCGAGATAATGGCAAAAAGCCCTCTTTCTTGCAATATTTTAGAAATTTTTTATCGTTACTTGATGAAAATTCATAGTAGTTTTGAATCACATAATTTTTATTTGAATTCACAATATGTTTCGCCAACACAGTAGCCTCTTCAGGTGAATGTACAATGTACATCCACATTTTTTGAATGAACACTTTTTTCTAGGTCTCATGTGTAACGAGTTTCATCGGTTGAAACGTGGAAATTCTTCCAAAAAATCGTCCAACTCCTCGATTTTCTCATTTTCAGAAATCATTCGTAGCTCCTCACTAGATAATTATAATTTTATGAATTCGATGTTGATTCATTTTCACACCATCATGAGGTATCGTGAACGGCGCGTTTTTTTATAAATGTATCCACAGTAGGCCTAATTCGCAAATGTTTTTTTTTTATTGATTACGGCTCTTATTCCATAATTTATGTCCCCGAAAATATTTGAACTATTTTTGTCTTTTTGATGGTCCTAGTCGATTGACGTTGATGTCTCCATAATCGTCTTCATTGCCAGTGTTAACCTCTAAACCTTTTTCCATCCATGGCTCCCATCCATGTCATTGCCTCATCTTCGTCGTCGCTCTCGATGATGACCTCTGGTGCATTCTCGCATGATTACCCATTGTAAAATCCGCATACAACAGAGCAATTCAACCCACTTTCTCTGCAGCCAAATACTCCACCACATTTTTTTTGCAATTGCATGAAATGACATTAAATAAGGTATCTGGGGCAGGTTTTCCTGACATTGTTACTGGAGTACATTGGTACCAAGTTTCCAGCCCCATTCAGATGTTTTCATTTTTAGATTCCATACCATTTTTGGAGTTGGTGGTAGCTCCCAAATGCATGATACCGTGCAGCGTCCTCCGTTGGTGTTTGAGATGTTAGGCGGAATTTGCTATTCATTGTTGATTTTGTGAAACGTTGGTAGTGGATTTTTTCCAAGGACTTCTCTTCCATGTTTCCACTATACT